>JAHQIW010003120.1:0-285658 GCA_019055375.1 Parelaphostrongylus tenuis
CGATCTCCCGGAGGTACACGACGTGCATTCGATCCCAATCGTTGGCATCATAAAGAAAATTGAATTATAGAATCGAACTATCGATCATAGATTGACCGCTCACGTATTTGTGGCCAGTAGCGCTTCTAACCACTACGGAGTACGCGCTCTTATAGAATTGATAAAACTGATTCGTTTAAACAAGGATTGCCGAAGTAACGAAATGACAGGGCGACCTGTGGCATTGACAAATTCGAGTCTTAGGTGGGTCGTTTCTAAATCAGTCGTACTTTATGTTTACAAAATAAACAACGAAACGGAGAAGAAAACCGGTTATACGTGGAGTGATGAAATTCAATCAGATTAGATATGAGAAAAATAGATAACTGAAGAAACAACACTGACGGGAGAATTTAGAAGGAAACCAGAGGAACAAGATAGTGATATGGCTATCTCTTTTAGAGATTGTTTTCAGAACATTGACCATTGTAATGTGTTATTTTTGACTATTTTTTCATTCCACTTTGATTCTTATCCTCAGAAAAGAAGCTAAAGATATCGTTGTGGCGTTGATCAAACCCTGAAGTATGCGCCATGCATTCTCCTGCATTTTCTAGCTTCGTCTGAGATGACTACGAGCGCGTGCGGTGCAGTGGTTAGTGCGGCTTAGCGACACACTTGACAGACCATTGATGGTTCGACCCAGCGCCCAAGGCTCATCAAGCTTTCTATCGCTCCGCGGTCGGTGAACTAGTACCGTACTTGCCTTAGAGGTCAGCAACAGTGACTTGATATATCCGCAGGCCATCGCAAATGAACTGGGAAGGCCACGTTTGGATCCAATTCCCACATCCTCGGAATAGAGCATAAGATTCTTGAAATCTTGATAGCCACAGTAAACTATTAAAAATACTTCTTTACTATTTTCTTCTCGAGAAGCTACCGGAAATCCAACACACAATGTCAATTGAGTGAAATCTGAACGGAAGTTAAACTATGCACAGTCTGTCATATTTCATGATTTTTGAAAAAAAACGAACGACTTACTGAAATTCCTTATCGGCCTTCGCCAGACGTTGAATCTGGGATTGATCAGGCTCGAATTCGCTCAACTCTGAAGAAAGCGAAAACACCCAACTGACGTCAATTAATACTTTCTACACCTGTCCCCTCACAAAGCCTGATAATCCGTTAAAACGATTTATTATATCTGACGAGGTTCACTAAAAGTCGAATCTATAAAGATAGATGTAGGAATTCTCTAAGACTGTTCAAGGATCCTGAGCGACCAAAAAAACATTTAAGTCCAGGAGGGAGTTGAGCCTGTAAAACGCCCAGATGGACCGACGAACGTCCTAGACAAACGCCCTATACAGTGGATTATGAGAAGTTTTTAAATATTCTATGATCACTCTCTCGAACTCTCGTTGATTTCTCAAGGAAATCCATCCTAAGCAATATCGGACACTTGCGGTAGCAACGGTGAAGACGATAACGTAGGACCGCAAACAAAATTTACCATGCATTTCGGATTCTAAGCGGTCGAGCCTCTGATTACCGCATTCTTTGTTAACATGATCCTCCATGTTTGATTCTCTGTATCATTTTTGTTTTTATTTTGATATTCTATCGTTTTATTCAGTGTTTTTTCCTGTAATTCATTAATTTTGTTAACACTTTTGATTCCATCATTTCGATACAAACATTCCCTTCATCCCATTGATGATAGCGCTGGTGTTGCTCCGCTTTTTTTCTTCGTGAAACCTTAGCAGCGTATACATAGCCTGGCCTGACACACTAAGAACTCGAGAAGTCGAAGAGTCATAGGTGATTGTCGGCACAGTTGTGGATGAAATGTGATGGCCGACTCGTTCACACTTTCATTTTTCATGTTAAACTTTCAGTGTTCCAGTGGAGAGAGGGGTGCTGTGGCTGAATGATTAGCAATGCAGCCTATTCAGTAAGCAAAGTGCTGGTTTGACTCCTCACTCAAAACCCTTTGCAGTCAGTCAATGAACGCCCTACGAAACACCTTAACGCTGCATGTTTGAGAGCGTAAGGAGATTTCCTCACCACTATCCTATGTAATTCATAAAGAAAACGAAGTCTTCAGGCGGCAATCGAACAACTTGGAAAATTCGAAAGCTTTGTGGAGGATGCAAGTGAGGAAGCGAATCGAGTTGTGGAAACACTGTGTCCCACAGTACAGTAAAGATGTGATAACGGGTTGTAAAAAAAAATTGATTATTAATTTTGTTGCTACGAAGTCCTTCGGTTATTCTCAAGAGGACTCTTCTGCTTTACGTTCAAAACTTTTTTGTTTTTTTCTTTGAATAGTAATAATATCTTAATTTTGTTAGATAAGCGCGCGGTGGAATGTTCAGGCTTTGTTCAGAGTATTTATTGAAGTAGTTTAACATTTCAATATAGTGAATGAGTGCACAGTGCAAAGACCTTTTGCTTTGTTTGCCATCCCTATCAGGGCGAGATAGTAGTTCTTATTCGGAAGCCCAATTATATTAAACTTTTCCCAGGTTACTTAACTAGCACGCTGCTAGTAAAAGGATTTATCCCACTAACACTCTGTTTCTTATTCAAATCCAGATTGATGGTAGTCCGTAGTCTAGAACTTTTCGTTGTCGCAACCTAAGTGTTTTTTGCCACATCGAGTCCAACTCAATGGAGTGGTACAGCGATCTATTAGAGACTTCACGGCATGACTCTCAACAAAACAAAGAAACAACGGGATTTTCCAGGGAACAACCATAGTCACCACATAAACCGTGTTCTTTTCGTTTTCGTTGTTTGTACCAGTTCTCATCTACGTACTAACATTATCAACTACGGTAGATCTTCGTAAATTGACTTTCATTTGAACTTGTTATGGATGATCAATACTTTCCTTCATTTGTAAATTAACACAAAGGCGTGTCGCAAGAATAATCTGCTGTGAGCAGTAGATTCGAGTCTAACGGTTCCAGAGAAGACGAAGTAGCAGCTCAGTAAAGAATCGTATACACTTCGCGAAAGCTTAACCACTTGGGAACCACATGCGCAGCAGTAGAAATATGGGAAGTTATCTGGCAAATCTAGGCTTTAAGACGAGGATGAGGAAAGGGACTAGTTTTATTGTTACTACTAATTGGTAAATGTCATAAAAGAGACCTCTACAAAGGTTTTTCAGTGCACAGAACGTGTCAAAAACTCTCCCATGTTTCAACAAGAAAACCACATTCTTTAGAAAACGAGCATATTTCCAACTATATATGCTATTTGCCTACAATTGCTCCTTTTTCTCCTAGCATGTGTTTTTGTAGCCTCTCGATAGCTTCACAAATGTTGATTTTGATACTAAGCTTGGTTTGTAAAACAGTCTTTATATTACGTTCTATTCTTGTCAGAAGATAACGTTTTGCTTTCGGAGTGTCTTCTCTTAGCTTTACACCTAGTACTTTCTTGGTACTTATATAGTTAAACTTCGCTTATAGTCAAACATTATTGCTATTGAAAAGTTGAGTATTACTGGAGGGGCTTCTATAACGTACTTTAATGAAAAAACGCTTGCTTCTCCTGAAAATCTCCGCCTTCATCACGAGGTGTGGAATGTAGTCGTATTTTGCACACTTACACGTGTTTCCTCGTAATTCTTTTGAACAGAGCTTTTTGACCAGACTATTAGTAATCACGATAGTTTGAAAATTGAAGGTTTTAATAGTGAGCTTAGATTGCGAAAAGACTTCCATGTTGTTAAGAAGAAGATTACGTTTTGAGTTTGAGAGTGCTTTGTTACAACTCCACACTGGTTTTTTTTTTTTTCTTTCATTACTAGTGAGCATCTCGATTACAGAGTGAACTTTCGACAACATTTGATATTGAGCAAACTAAGTCGCCGTAAAAAAAGGATTATTAAAGAAGGGATCAGTAAAACGTTCTTTCAGTGAAAAAAAAACACTTAGTCGTCTTAAAAATATCCACTTTTCATCAGAAATTTATTTTTCCTACTTTTTTTTTTACCCAAATTAGATTTTCCGCTAAACTATTAGTAATCATTCAAAAGCTTTGAAATTGTTGATCTCTATACTAAGTCTGATTTGTAGAAAGACTTTGATACTATGTTCTAGCAACGAAAAAAGACGACGTTTTTGGGGTTCGGAGTACTTCATCTTTTGTCTGATCCTAACGGCAAATTTTTTGATATTGTATAGCGAAACTTTGATGCTGTTTTCTTGTTTCCTTCAGTGATATTGAATTAGTGCTCACATCCTGTGACAAAAGCTGCCTTGATAAATGATGATCAAAGTCTGTTCTGTATCTCTACAAAGGTTCCATCTCCTATAATACAATGATAATGAAAATTTTGGAGAGAGTTATCGATGAAGTGGCATTGCATGCAGTGTACACCATTATTACTGACAAACTATACATTGTTTGCAATATTCATTGATAATGATGACTCATTGTAACATACTCCAAAAAAGGCTTTTTCGTAGGCATTCGATACTCCTTCACAAAATATAACATTTTGAAGCATTGGCGTTATCCAACTCGCAGCGATGAGTAACGTTCATAGGTGAGTGTGAATATACAAAAGTCATTACTCATGAAACATTGGAATAACGTCTCCTCTAGTACTCCATAGGAGTAACTAATACTCGAAATTTCTAGTACTTTAATTGCATTTTCGCAGTGTTATGATGTTTCGAATATACCTAAGAAAATTGAGTGGCAAGCAAAAACATAGCCTCAGTCAGGAATCGAGCCCGCGTTTGATCCTATTCGGGGACGCGTGCTCTAACACTGCACCACTCTGTAGAAGTCTCAACTCCTAAAGTCCACTAATAATGAAAAATTGCTCCAAATTACTGGTGAGATGGTATCGCATTACAATAAGCAGTATTATTATTGGCAGGCGACTCATTATTTTGTGATTGTTTTGGTATGTTCGAACCATATATAGCCCTATTGAAGCCCCTTTTGTCACGCTCAGCCATTTAATGACGATTAGACATTCTAAGGTTGCGATAAAAATAGATCTCATTAGCCGTCGCCTGCCCGCGCAGAAAATCAACGCGATTTCCAGCGGGTTAATGAAAGCTAAAAGTACTGCTCCAGTTATTCGCTATGGATCTGCTAGGATTTAACTTACCTTTTGTTTTACTCAGTGGTGACGTATAGGTCACTTGCTACCCATTTAGGCTCGGAAGTACCTTCCCCCTGTACCATCAAACATATTTCTGAGCAAAATAATCTCAATGATTGCAAGAGGGATCGTCAAAATCTACAGATCTACACAATGAGAATTCTTACTTATCCTTCTAAAATAACATTTCACCGGTTTTTTGTAGCTCTGCACTCCCCTTGTTGAAAATCGTAAGTAGAACAGCGAAGCGGTACAACAAACGAGATCCCTTGAGGACTGTCTGGCGTCTCCAATATATTGCTGGTCTTGAGTTGTTGCTCTTTAGAAACTTATATTATGTTCTCACACTTTTGAATTCGAAAATTCAAACAAATGTGGAACTCAAACAACATTTTGGGAGAATATTTATGTTACAAATGTGATTTAGCAGAGTCTTTGCTGGTCTTGTAATTTGGCTGAAAAAATTACTGGCAGGTTACTCAAATTAAACCTTAGCAAGAAAAGAAACATTTCAATCAGTTTCAAATATATCATATGGGACTTCCATCTTCTCGGCATATTCTTTAAGCATGGCACGATCATCACTCGATATAGGTGGCATCTGAATCAGAGAGCTTCAAAAAACAATTGGAAATTTTCAAGTCGACACCTGAACAAGTTGCAGTTGGACAGCAAGATGCATCACAACATAGTGTTCTGTCTAGTAGGCAAATATCAGGTGATAGCTGCACAGTATGTAATCCTATCAGAGAATTTTCAACATGAATTTGTTTTCGAATTTGCATTATCTAATGCCTTTCACCTCACTATCTTTGGGCGTAACATCGTCCTTAAAAGGCCGACTGACTGATTTCAGGAGTCCTAGCTGCTCAAGGAAAATTCGTATTACTAGGGAGTTGGTCTTCATTCATAACGCAGCACAAATGCGGCGACTACGAGGGCTTGGGAATGCTCTAATACCATTACCTCGCAATTCGAGATGAAATTGTACTATGGAAAGATTTTTGCCAATGGTAAAAAGCTACAAGCATTCAGGCCTTAACTACACATGCGCCTTATAGATCAAGATCACAAAACGGCGAACGAATGGAAGAAAAAGTGCTGAGATTTGTAAGAAAATGGGCGATGTATTTTCGTAAGTAAACATTTTATGTTCAGATAAAAGTCTATATATGGACGTTGGTTATTGATTCTGACACGGCTACTACAGAAACCGCCTGGGTACCACTTCATGGGGCCTTTTTATAGAACTTGATTTTGACGTTTCAGAAAGGAAGATAAGAATCTAACTATATTTCCTCCCATAATTATTATTCTCCCGGATATTTACAGCCTCATCGTGGCTGCTAGCTAGCTATTCCTGGCACTTTGAAGTAGAACAGGATTCCATTTTCTCAGCAGGAACTTCTAGGCCGAAAAAGAGTCAGACTTTTCCACTAGGAAATCCAGCAAAAGTAAACGTTATGAGAAATCACCACCGGCTGGTATCATCTAGTCGCAAGGTGGCAAATTCCCTCTGATCTACAAAGGCCGGCGACTGCCTGCTGTGATGACGACCTAAAGAAGGCCTCAGCTGTTCTGACCTCGGAACTCCAGTAAGCAGCAATGGCTAATCTAGCACAACATCTGCCTCAGTACTACCTGTAGTGGGTGCTCCCGTCTACGACGACGGGCGATAAGACAACCTGTAAGGGTCGATTCGATTTTGGGCTTAACAGTAAAAGGGTTTCAAAAGTCATTCAGCACTCAGAACATCTAGGCGGTTTGCGCAGCACAGATCTTTGAAACTATACCGTCTTCGGGATCCAAAATATATACACCGAAGGCGAAACGCATGGACCGGCGAAATAGCAAGAAGAACATATGACACGAATGAAAGGAACGGTGGAGTGGACTTCAAGCAAATGAACGTGTCTTCTTGGATGACTACCGAAACCTATCTTTAACCATCTGCATGCGCAGATGACAAATAATTCAGAATTATGGAACGGGCCTAGCGCACGTTACCATGACCAAACAGCAGCACCATAGGAAACAGCTGCAAGAGAGAGAAATAAAGAAACATATGCGGGGACTCGCGCTACCAGTGAAGACGAGCCAGCCAGCTATATAAGCCTATGCCACTCACGAGGTCGTTAGCTCAATCGCGCGTCCCAGGCTTACCATGCTTTTCATCCTCTCGGTGTGGCAAATGGATATAAGACTTGTCTAGGTAGCTGGCAGCATTGACTTGATAGATTGCTGGGCCACCGCGAGTCAATGCAAGACCAGGTGTGCGGAACAGTCACTTTTAACGATGCTTGATGAAGTCGAATCCATGGCAGATCCCTCAGGGATTGATCAACGCCAAAAACTTGACCCTTCTTTTCTTTAGTTCCTGTTTTTAAAAGTACTATATACCTCATGATTGTTATCTGAGCTATAATGTGATCTGTTAATGGGCCCTTGTACAGCCCTACACACGTGTTTCAACCTTGACAGTCTCGTCAGTCGGGCAGAGCCCTTCGTCTATTAGCCAATCCTCTCGGGGTGCTCCAGTCTCCACACTAAGAGTAGGCGACGACGAACGATTTACATTGCCATCAAGTGAAAATCACCGGATCGGTAGTGTTGCACACTCGATTGCTCTTGGCTGGTATTCAGTTGGCTCAGATAACAATTATGAGATAAATTGAAATTTGAGCGTGGTCTTAAGAAAGCAATCATAACAAACAGTGCTAAATACCTTGATATGCTTCAATTTTGTTGCGAAAGGAATGAGTTTTCTTGAGAATCACTGTTTTTGCATCCAGCTGCTTCTGCGACACACGAAAGTGGTATGTCAATCTGAAATCATGTTAGCTGAATTACAGGTGCAATAGCCGTCTTTTTGAAAAAACTGTGGGTACAATTCCAAAAAAAGAATGATTTAAGCTCAAAAAAGGGGGTTGGTAAGCCCAGGGTCATACACCGGTGTTTCGGAGGTTCGTCCTCCTCATCAGTGACCCCCGCCCCACATTCAGGCCCTGCATTGAAGCAAGGAGGGTGGCGTATGTGGTGGATGGCACAGTGTACTATGACACTGTACCATCACCACCTCTCAGTCGATAGATTTTTGCTGTTAGATCAAAACTATATCAAAAGATCGACTGTTTTTGAAACCCCCAAAAACATTCAATATAATTCCAAAAAAAGAATGATGTGGGTACAATTATAAAAAAATTAGGTAAAAATTGAGCAGTGAGGAACATTCGAAACTTAAAGTTCAATAAGTCAATTTTTAGCTCCATTACAGACACAGCCGTGAACAAAATCGCGCTAGGTAAACAATGAAAATCACCTTGTTGAAAACTGAAGTGAGCACGTTTTCAGTGTCATTGATGACTTCATGGAACCAAATAATAGGATGGCAATACATATCTTTGTTCTTCTCATAGTAAGACATGGGCGATGCTAAGACGATAGCTGCTAGTTCCTAAAATGATACCTAATTTTTGTTTAATCGGAAGATATTACGCAACGTAAGGGGGCTTAACTTTGTATAAATGTAGCTTTCTTCGTAACAATTCGATCAACACTTCCTCGTCACCGCTTCACTTACGTTTGTTCTGTGCTCGGCAGCATAAGTCATGCATAACTCATACGGTGACCAATAAATTTTATCTTCTTGAGACTTCTAACTAGTGAAGCATCTATTAAAACAAAAACGTTGCTTAAACTACACCGTTGATGCTTGCGGCCGCTGTATTTGTATTAACAGCTTCAAATTCTCAAGCTGGAACGGTGTTTTATAGCACTTTGAACCTCTACGTTAGAAAAATTGATTGAGAGTATGTCTTTGAATCGGTTGCTTTTTTAAATCTCGTTTTAAACACTCGATAAAACTGAAAAAGTGTTTTGAGCCTTTCGAGGTTTGATATGTCAGTGGCTTATGTACTCGGCAGTTTTGCCCGCCTCATCAGAGCCACCAAATTTCTAACCTAGGAGGTGGTAAAAAAAAACAGTTGAAATAGTAGTTAATACTGCCATTTCCACCACCACTGACCGCAGCTCGATCTTTAGATACTCGTAGTTTAGGATATGGTAGGCGGCAAGCTTATGGATGATTTTATTGTTGTATGGTATAATGTCTATCTTCTTTTATACCTATTGTATCTGATCAATCACATCCATTTCAAGAAAAATTTGCTGTTGCCAATGGAGAGGATATATGTGTGAGAGAACACAGTAGAATTTAGTATTGCAAAACTCATATGTACCAGAAACGAAAATTTCAATGGTCTCGTTGGCTTTTCCTAACCAAAAAACTGTTACAGGGAGGAAATTTTTTTGAAAGAAGTCATAGCAAGATGGAGCATCCATGACAGTTTGAAGAGCCAGGAATGGAACACCTAATAATGTAATGTTCCAATTCCAGAACCCTCGAGGGCATGAGTGGAAGTGACTTATGATAACAACGAGTAAGTTGCTGATTCTTTCACCAGCCGCGAGCTTAGCATGCTTTCCATCCCTTCAGAATAGGTAAATTTTGAGCATACTTGTCTGGTACGCTAAAAACATTGATGAGATAGATCTGGAGGCTACCGTAAGTCATTGCTAGCACTTCCCTTCCAACCGTTCCCCCTGCCTTTATAAGCACGCTACTACCTCCACGAGGTTTCAAGTAGAATACATGACGCATACCCCAAGGATTAATCAACACCATGAACATTACTGTCTAGCCCTTTAACAGAACACACAAATTTCGATCTTGAATTTTTTTGAACTTGACACAAATTAGGTTAAATAGCACAGTCTCTGGTAGAATTTAGGAAATTAAGTTCGACCTCTCTTGAGAAACGATACACCATCCGCCTCTACCGCGCCACTGACTTTTGGTTCTACATACAGTAACCTATACTGTTAGGGAGGTAGCCTTCTAAATACACGGCTTGCTTCTAAAAGTTGCCTAGGTCAAAAATAACTAAGTGGCAAAAAGTTGGGAAATCATTCGAAACAGCGATCCACAGACATAACTTTCGTTTCGAGTGTTTTCTTAAGACCACAGCTCAAAATTCAAAATGCCTTGCAGACATTTTTGAGCCACGCATGTCAGTGGTCTGTCAAATAGGGCTGACTTATTGAGCCCGATACACGTGTTTCGATCTTGCAATCTCGTCAGTCGGGCAGTTACCCTATTTGTAGCAGTCAGCCCTATTTGACAGACCACTGACATGCGCGGCTCAAAAATGTCTGCAAGGCATTTTGAATTTTGAGCTGTGGTCTTAAGAAAACACTCGAAACGAAAGTTATGATATATCGAATATACTAGCCACGAGATTCGAGTGTACAACACTCTGAGTTTGGTGAGTTTTTCACTAGACATAAAGTGCAAGGCATTCGTCTTCGCTAGCTCTTGGTGTGGGGACTGGAGCACTCACAGAGATTAGCAAAAGACGAGAAAGGGTGACTGCCCAACTAACAAGATCGCAAGATCGAAACACGTGTATCGGGCACTATAAGTCAGCCCTATTTGACAGACCACTGACATGCGTGGCTCAAAAATGATCCACAGACAGTTAAATAAAAACGCTACCAAATTCTGCGCAAAGTCATAACTTCAAAATCTTCACAGTAATGTTTCGGCTGTTGTTTCTGGCCAAGGCTATGCAAGGCGCTACCATTTACTGCTTCAGTACTGCTGTATATACCAATGTATTTGATACCGCATGATGGAAGCAAAGATATGACAAAACGATAACCTCCATTCTAATAACTGTAAAATGTATTGTGTTGTCGCATAATTCCTCTCGCACTATTGCTTTATATTCAGTTTTTTTTTTCTATTTCAAATCGGATCTTTGCCAAAAGGATGTGGTATGTTGAGAAATGTGTAGGTATTTTGGGCGGACATTCAAATACGGACGTAGCACCGTCGCTCGCTATCTGATGGAAATAATCTGCCGCAAAGTGATGTCTTGATGGACATTTTGGAAAAAGTGGGGGCAGGACCGCGGTACCAAATCCACCGCGTAACCCCGATATTGCTCCAATGAATTAACATCTCCATCGCGCCCTGAAGCAGCAAGAAAAAGTTGAAAGGCTAAAAGCGGATCAAAGTAACCTCTGAATTTCTTAAATAACCGGCCTCATTCTTTTTGTAAGCGAGGCATCCGTTCTTTACTCAGCAAATGGTTGCCTATCATTAATTATAATGATGATTATATTGTTGATTATTTAATTTCTTAAGAACAGTAACAATTCAACTAACAAAAGTGGTGAGATGCAAAAGAAATTATGGGACAACTCCATAACTAGTTGTTGCTCCATCTATAAAAGTAAGGAATCAGTTGACACCATGAAGAGCAACCAGTCACAGTTGCGCCACTACAAATGGACTCTTGAAACACACCATACCATCACACAGTAGTTTAGCACTTTCAATCTATCGGAAACACAGCAAGTGTGGCCTCACAAGTTTCTTTTACAGTTCTCCAAATAATTGTTGAAGACACCTACTCTTATATTTTGTGGCTGGAGTGTTCTCAACCATCTGCCCTCGCCAGCATGAAGAGCGCCAATGAAATGCAATAAATGCGGAGAAATATAATACAATTTCAACATAAGCATGGAATGGAACTCTGTTCTGAAAATATGAAACTCTGAGAGAAAAATTTTTCAAGTCCTTTATAGACTTTCATCTGTAGACAAAAAATATTGAGAAAGAACGAATATTATGAGTTATTACGTGTAAAACTCAAAACAACGAACGGCAATGCACTTCGCTTTAGCCACGTGGTTTTTCAGGGTAGTTTTTAGTGCACACCTTCTATATGCAAAAATACTTGCATGTACACATCTATGTGTTTGCATAAATGTGGGATATTACGTTGCCTAACCAAAGCCGGTAAGCAAGTAAACAGGAGTATGTAGAAGCTGTTGTTTGCTGTTTGCCTTTAACCAATAACACTCTAGGAGATCTCGACAAGCCATCCGTAGCTGTAGCCAGCTCGTTTGTTAGGTGAACAAACCACCATGTGCACTCTTTCCAAGATAGAAGTAACTCCTACAAATTCTGAGAAAGCTTTCCAGAAAGCTGAACCATTCAGCGGTGGGGTTGAGCGTGCGACTGTTCAGTTGTCCAACAGAAAAACCCAATTTCATTAGTACCAATACTATTATTTAACACGAAAATCACTTTGAAAAGATTCATCGTCCAACGCACAAGTGATTGCTAATTCGACCCGCGCTCGTGGTTCACCAGACTTTCCATCTCTCCGGAGTCGGCGAATTGGTACCAGACTTGGTTGGGAGGACAGCAGCAATGACTTGGAACTTTGGTAGCTCGCTGCAAGTTATTGTGAAGGCCAGATAAGAATTCAATCACCTCTCACGATGCCCGATAAAGACGAATGCATGGTGTTTCCCTCATGGATTGATCATCACTAAAAACTTAACTGCATAGCTTTTGTCGTCTAGTGAAATTATCGTCCTCACATTTTATTTTTTAAGCTAGTATAATGGAATTTTTGCCACAAAGAAACACCTGAAGTAATGAGTGACTTGAAGCTCACCGCCGACAAGCCCTTTCCACAGAAAAAAGTGCCTTCTTGCGAAACATAAAGATGTGTTTGAGATTTGAGATGTCCTTGCAGAGGGGCACTAGTCTCGCTTCAAATGATTGCGTTTTTAATACGCATAATACACCATCTGGAAGATGAGCTCTCATGCAAATTATGCACGCGTGAAGCAGATTTCCCACCTTCTAAAAATCTGATGTTCTATTTTTAGCTTCAAACAATAGAAATAGCTATATCACACACTTCATTGGCATAGGCTTACGGCCTTTTGCGTCCTAAATGCAAAGTAAGGTATGAAAAAATATGGAAATAAATAGAACATCCTACCGTTTCGTTCATTAAATTCTCTCCTAAAGCTATAGATAGCGCTGTTAGACTTGGAGGCTCGCCATAACAAACGGATATCCCTGGTCTACAAATTTTATTCGTTATGGTAAAAGTCGGTGAGGAATAAGGTATTTTTTGCTCGTTCTATTGACTTAGTGATCATTGGATAGCTGGAACCTGCGAATCAAATGCTTATCATGCTTTTTAAAATAAAACTTTTTAGCGCACTGTAGCAGCAAAAATAATACTGAGTCTATAAAAACCAAACGCAGTATTAAAATAAACGAGATATAAGCTACTTATTGACTACTAAGTCTGAGAAGAAAAAACAAAAATTACATAGCCCAAATGATTGAAAGATGGGCTGGGAGGACTGTATCATAATAAGATTGGCAAAACATCGTTTCAGGCAACCCGTGCAACAACAAGTGATACATGTTTCGACAAAAGATAATGTCTCTGAAATAATACACTGACTGCCTAAAACACACCTGTTGAGCATTCTGCCAAACAGCGTACTGCCGCATCTAGCAGTATTTGTATACAGCACCGTTTTCGGCTGTGGTTTCTCTTCAAGTTGTTGTCCAAACCTAAGGAATTCCTCATGCGTGACCTCAGCAACCGCCAGAGCCTGAAAAGAACGTGATCTTTTAGAGTCAGTCGCAATTACCATGATCACATCCTGAAGAACAGGCCGTTTTTGAAAACTTCAGTAAACGATTTCAGCCTTGTAAATTATAAAGAGCAAGAATTGATGCCTAATAAGACCCATAAGCCATCGACTGAAAATCAGTTCAGACCACAACATCAAGTGATGATCCACTTTGTCTAGACTGATACATCTGCGCCGCCTCTGCTATTAGTGATAGGGTGATCTATAAGACATGTGGTACTGATGAGACATGTAAGAACGCCGAAACGTGCGTCTACCTAGGGAGATGCCAGATCATACTTCTGAAGGCTTGAAACATTCTATCAGTGTTTGAAACTTTGAGCGAGGTCCCAAACATGGTCAACTGAAAGGTTTCGTTATAGAGGACGATTGTTATCAATTTGCTTACCTTCTCGAACATGGGTACGTACATGAAGGGATACCTACTGATGTGGTAGGAATAGATCGGTTCCGGAAGCAGTGCAAATAGTACATAATCCTAAACAGTATTTTCACATAAAAGATAAGAACTCTGAATAAACTCATCAAACAAGACATTGCCATAGCGCAGTTCAATCATAAGTGAATGTTGACAAATCTCGCAGAGTGATAGCAGAGCAGGAGCCTTGGTACTGCAGTAGTTAGTACGCACATACGGAGAGGGTGGAGCTGGAGTTCAACTCCTGCCCAACACTCAAAGTTTTACATACCCTTAGCATTTTATTTGATCCATCTTCACAGTGTGTGTTTTTCACTGCGCCAAGTGTTAAAATTTTGGTTGTAAAGATAACGTACAGAAAATGAAAAAACTTCATATATCCAGTATAATCTCGAGAATTATCGCTCTTCTGTTGGCATAGTTACTCCAATTGAAAAATGACAGGATCTTGCTCACAAATATGCAGATTTAGTGGCAGCTGCAGTTGACGCGAGAACTTTTACATTTGCCGACAATATGTTCCCACTAGTGTGGATTCGTGCAGCATTATGCCATATATATGAGATACGAAGAAAAGAGTCACTGTGTCGAGGGAGTCCATCAATTGTCTAGTTCTTATTAATTTAGAATCTATTATTGCAGGATACTTCATTGACAATCTAGAACGAAAATAAACGATAAACCTGATTTTGCGATGAATAAACACCGCGAGAATGTTGCACATGCATTTCCCAGTATTTGCAACGAGTTAGTACTGCTGCCTTTTCTCGGTGAGTACTGTTGCTCTTCTTCCTAGGAGCTTTTAGAGCTCATGCGCGAAACTTTGGCGAACTCAGATATGAACTCGTAGACCAATGGATCATACTGATCCATAATGGCTTGTCAGTTCTAAACTTCTGGAGACGTCTCTTCGTGACCTTCCAGCTTTCGGCTTCACTGATTGCTAGAAATGAACAAGTCTTCCCATTCTTTTCACCAAAGTTGTAGATATCTTCACGAATGACAGTCAAAGAAATTTCCAAGATTTCGTTCTCCACTTTTCGTGGTCTCTCATTCTCTCTCCGAATAACACAGGGAACTGTAGAGTGCAAATGTGAGAAAATCGCAAAACCTTCAATTAAGTGAGACGCACATTATTGATTGTGTCCAACATGAAATTCACTTGCATTTTTCAAGTTGATGCGACTTTTATCATTGCCACAACATCGTACTCGTACGGACGAACTCAAACTCTCACCTCCTCTCTTTATATAATAATAAAATGTCCAAACCGTGGTACTTCAATTGCTCTCTAAGAGCCAATATTCTCGGTGAATTGGCATAGGCGACCTTGTCGAATGTATGATCTTCTCTATGGATTAGTGAGCTAACACGAGGTTTCCAAGATCTTCAATGTTATGGCTAAGGCTTGGCGGTTTTGCCTTCATCAGACCACGTTGATTCGCAGCAAGTGCCCACTTCAGTTCTTTTCCTCCTGATGGTCTCAGTAGCCGTCGAATCGAAATGAATCGAGTAATATGGATCACTGCAGGAATGAATAGCGTCCTTAGCTTGCCTTCGATGCAGAACTCCGGTGACGCAGCATCATGAGGCAGTACTCCAGGATTCAGGACAGTGCTTGAACATCTGTTACCCGACTTTTATTTGCTTCTCTAGTAGCAGTCCATCCGCCAGCAGTCGGATTGGTATGGCTGACATATAGAAAAGTAAACTTTGAATTTCGATTTTAATGATCCTCGGTGTCAACAAAGACATTCTCTTTCACTGGTGAACTAAAACAAGCTTCAGTACTTTTGATTATGAGGGAAACACATGAATATTCGACCCATTCGCTCGACAAGAACTTTTCATAAGGACGTTCGTTATCATTCGCAAGCATAAATCTCTGGTTAGAGCCGCATGTCGCCGGTTTCGAACAAGACCCTTTTATAACGCTAAACCATTCAAAATGAAATTGTGTTTCACAGGACCAGGTGTTTTATTCTTATCTCGTTTATATTACGCTGGACATAACTCCGTACCTAGAGTACTAGTACTCTTTCGATATCACAAGTCTCGAAGAACTTAAATATCCCTATGCTTTTTGGAAAAGCTCTTTCGATAGCGCTGTAGGAAAAAAACATTTGTGCTTTTCAGCTCGCCGAACACAGCTCTTTATTTAAATGATTAGTAATCACTCGATAGTGTAAGTTCCAAAAATTCCAATGCTGTGCTTATATTCTAAAAAGACCGTTTCACCGCGGTGTAGCAAGAAATCTAAGATCGAGTTCCACATAGCTCATTTACCGGCTCACCTTTGGGCAAGTGGCGATGCTTTTCTCTGCTTTGAGAGAAACTCTAAAACGATTGTCTCAGATACTGAGAGATTTTTCTATACGTTCATACGGCTTTCCGTGCTTCCAGCGAATTATACGCGTGACAAAAATGAAGGTGCACGGCCAATGTTAAACACAGCTTTATTTTCGATTTTAGAGCGCTACACAGATTCAACTTTCAAATGATTACTAACACTCTTATGAAAAATCCTTGTACAGCGAATGAGGCCGATATTCATTTGTTCTTTTGTGACAAAGTACCCGAGGTTCAGATAGATCCCTATTATGTAAACATATATATTGTTCTTTTCCGTTTGACATCAGGTACGGTCCCTTTCCCTAGTCAAGAACTTATCATAAGTATTGAAAATGATTAAAAAGCTTGGATCTCGGCTTACTGCGCCACGTGGTCGATTTTCAAAAAAAGCCTTTTCACAGAGATGCAGCATTTAAAAAAAAAATCAGGTTTACACGAGTTTCTCCCGTGTTAAAAATGATTGAAAGGCTTAAAACTTGGGCTACTGCGCCACGTGCTCAATTTTCAAAAAAAAAAAAAAAGCCTTTTCACAGAGATGCGGCATTCAAAGGAAAATCATGTTTTACACGAGCTTCTCCTTCGATCATTATCAGGCTTATATTTTGCTGGACAAAACTCTTTCCTTACACTGCTACCACTCGTTCGATAACTTATACCTCGAAGAATTCAAAAATGTGGTTGCCTTTTCAAAAAGGCTTCTTGGCGTCGTAGCAAGAAGAAAAATTTGTGCTTCACAAACGCGTATTTCTCGCAGGACAGAATTCTCCTCTCAAATTATACGTAACTATCCGATAGCCTAAGGTTCGACGATTCTCAAGCTGGGCTTATTTTCTGAAGAGACCGTTTCACTGCGGTGCAGCAGTGAAACTAAGATTGAATTTTGACCTAATATTGACTTAAACCCCTTTATTTTGCAACACATTCTCATAATCAGTTTTGAATCATCATAAAAACGCGGGCTTTCTCTCATGACAGATTCTAAGAGGCCTCAGTAGCTGGGAAGAGTTGCACAGGTCATTTCCTCACTTGAAAAATAAAGCACGATTGATATTGTGTGGTATGCAAAAGCTTAAATGTCAGATGAGAATCAGACCTGCATTTCACTCTTTTTGGGAGTGCATGCTGCCAATTGCACTATCGCCGCTTCTGTTGTATCATCGATATTATTGCGATACAAGTCATTGATGTGTCAGCAACCAATCGTGAACGGTTTGCCTTGGTAAGCACATTTCGGCTGTGACACAGTTACGTTGACAGATATTGGATATATGTAAATTCACACAGAAGCATTTTCTTCAAATCTAACGCCTTTTAGCGGTGGCATGATGTTCCAGATCTATACCCAATGATGTTAAGTGATATGTAAAACTATGAACACAAGACGGAAACGGACCCACATTTCACCCTTCCCAAAGGCTCGTGTTAGCCAATCGTCTGTGAGCGTGACTGGGTTCGAAGTTGATATGTGCTTGATATGCTAAACGTTAATGGTTCGCTGCTGACACATCGATGACTTGACATGTGTCACGAAAAGAGTGATAGCAGAATAGGAGCGTCGCTAATGCGACTGGTTAGCCCGCGGCCCGAAAGAGTGAGATGCGGCCGTCTCCTGATCAAAGCTTTGTGAATCACTAAACATTTTCTTTTCATCGACTGTTTTCGAAATCTCGTTTCAGAACGGTGATGTAGTCTGAGAGATTTTTTCAGTCGTTTCGAAGTTTGCTATTGACAGCCGCGTGTCATCGGCTTTAGAAGAATTGAACAACATTTCATTTTGTTTGGTCTTGTCATTCTGTGCCTCCCT
Source organism: Parelaphostrongylus tenuis (assembly GCA_019055375.1). Taxonomy (NCBI): domain Eukaryota; kingdom Metazoa; phylum Nematoda; class Chromadorea; order Rhabditida; family Metastrongylidae; genus Parelaphostrongylus; species Parelaphostrongylus tenuis. The sequence continues at coordinate 18,232 of JAHQIW010003120.1, forward strand.
TTCCTAATATGTAAAATGTCTTGATGAGGCATGTGGTTCTGACGAAATGGGTGAGAGCGCTAAAACAAAGCTAAGTCCCTCACATAGCAAACCTTGAGAAGGCTGAAAGTCTCTCAGAAATATTACTGAACAATATTATGTACATATGCACATCTATGTACACACATTTATGTGTGTATATACGTATATCTATATCTATCTATATATATATATATATATATATATATATATTTGTAACATATCAACGCTAGAAGCGTTTAGTAGAAGAAAATGGCGCACATATCAACTAGAAGATCCAAATCCCACGTTAATCTACTTAACCCAAAGAACCGCGAAATCGTGTGATATAACTTACTCTATCGAAGATTCTCATCAAATACTTATATGCATATGAAGCAGTTGACGAAACACCAGATCACGGTCAGCGATCATTGGAGTCATCATTATAAACGAAAATTACTCACTTTTTCGATTGTATAAATGATCCAATGTGAGCTCTTGAGTAAATCTATTTCATCAACATATCCTGGCGCAAGAATAAAGTCGCTCCTCTTCGGAATTTCTTCTGGATCCACTTTGTAGCGCCAAAGAATCGAGTAAACCCGAACCTTCCCGCTTGGTATCTCTTCAGTCCCTTTCCATGTTCGGAATAACTGAAGCAAACCCTACGTTTAATCATTAATGTAGACCTCACTCAAAACTGGAACAAAAACTATCATAAATGTTGAAATGCTAGCACTTGATTTCTCGCACAAAAATAAATGAAGAGGGAGACTGAAACGACTTCAAGAATTCAAATTGTCCTCCTAGTAATCGAAAGCCAAGAATGAAACTCACAAAGGGATCCCTAGTCAGATTCTTGAAAAACTACGTGGCATAAATCAGGACGGCAGAGGGGAAGTTGAACGCGGACTAAGAGTGAATTTATGCTCTTCTGAGACGTAGGTAGATCCAAGTCAAGGACTCTTTGTTTCTGTTCTACAGCTAATATTAATGCAACTTGTAAATTTCGTTTAAGTGTGCGTGGTCGTATTCGACAAGTCGATTAGGCTAGAAGACTCAAACGAAGTTACTGGAAACCATATATAAAGTAGCCGCATTAGGTCTATTATAATTTGCACGAAAATTAACTAATTTCATTATCCTGCTGTTGTAGTATAAGAATTGCATGCTTAATGAATTCTTATATGACTCCCCATCACGTTTTTTGAGGACATCTCAATATTTCTCAGAGCATCAATTGATTTCCTCGCATTTTTCGCTCACAAGAATCTTTGGAAATCTCGCTAGTTGTTTCAATGCTGCTTGAGAATTTTGTTCTCGTTATAGATGCGGTAAAATACTGACTTAGTCGTTTTCCTTTTGAGCTTAAAATAGCTGAGCAATGGCGCTCCCACGAAAATGTAGAACGTTGAGGGATTGAGTCATGCTAACATCATAGTTCTTGATAATTACCACTCAACCATCCCTTCCTTACCCCTTCGATCTAAAGGTTACGATTGGTGAGAGTTTGATTAGAGTTAAACAGGAGACGATGACTAAAATGTCTAGGTATGATGTGGGCCGCAACGAAAGACCTGACCAATCTATGTCGCTGGTGATAGTGAAAGCTTGGAAAGTATGAAACAAAAGTTGCCAACTTTCGCAAAACTGGAGTCCATTATAACTATTCTCTATTTTAAAGGAAACATTTTCTATTTGATCGCTTTAAAACTATTAAAGTAATGTATCCCAAGGATCAAAGGGTTACCACTGTCGTAAACGATCTAACATCAAATGACGAAGATGAAGCCGAAACATTTCATAGAACTTTTACAAATGTTAAACAAAGGTTCATATCTTCTATATATCACCATTGACAACTTGATACTGAGATTTCACGTTTGAGAATTCAGATCGAGATCAATGGAATGGTACGGAATAAAGTGCAATTGGACGTCTTCATTCATTATAAATACAGAAAGCATTCATACTATCTCACATGTTCAGTTTCCTCAAAGCATTACCTGTGAGGGTCCCCTGAGAATCACAGGAGGTACCGTTGTCTTAAAACTTTAAGCATGATCGAATCATGACTGTCTTTGCATAACTTTCTACTATGGAAAGGAGAAAAACAGGTCAAGTTAAAGAAGAAACTTTTAAATTTATTGTAGCTGTCGTTTAGGTCACTAGTGACATTTGGAGATGTGTTGGTATCAACAACATCGATGAAGATTACAACAGATTCATTCAACACTTTCACGTCTACGCTAAAAAAAAACCCGGGAGTTCAAAGGACTGGTCGCCAAAGCTGTAAGGTTGGAAAGAACATCCACAAAGCAATTTAAGTTCGCCAATTATAGGAATACAGTGGTTGCTTCTCGCGCTCAGAGGAAACACTTGAAGTTTGCAGAAAGATGGCGGAGAAAGAAACACTAACTTCTATTCTGTTCTTTTCAACGATGTTCACTTTCAGTTCAAGGAGTATGAATTTCAGTAGTTTTCCTTTCCGACGTTCGACATGCACTTCATAGATAAAAGGCGTACGACAATTACTAAGGACAGGCGTGACCAGAGTTTCTGGAGAGGTCACTGCCAGTCCTCGCTAAATTATTAGCTCAAATTATCATTACAGTGAAAGAGCAGCATGACCATAGTGTCGTAGAAGATTGGAGACCTACACGACATCGGCTGGAGTCACCCAATCCATCTGCTGCCCATCTTCTACAGACTTTTCACTCAAATCGTCATTTAGACTCCGTTGTACTTTTTAGAGTCTACGCAAGCGTCGGAAATTTAGAGGCTAATCATACTCAAGATCAACGATCACTCAGCTCTATGTCAGTGCAGTGAAGAAGACGACCATGTGTTACGGTAGTGAGAAAAGAACAAAAATTTCCAATTTACATCGATAGATTAGAGAACAGAAACGCTGCTTCATTCTGGAAGAGGTCAAAAGGGTCGGACACACGAGGCGTTAACGACCTGATTCCGCATGATGTCGGACGCACAACAGTATGACCACCATCCCAATTGTCACAATACTTCAATCGGATCACAAAAGAAAAAAGGCGCTCCGATAGTCCCTAAAACAAAGAGGATTCAAGGACTGTTCTTTCGTGCAACAGGGAGAAATGGAAATTTAACTGAGTCGTGATCTAGTCACTCGAACAGGAGAGCAGGTGATATAAGTCAGTGTGACAAAACCTATGCTTTTACATGATATTTTGAAGAGATAATAAGACGTCTTTGGGTACTTTGAACTCCAAACGTATACACTCCATCTTCAAAACTAAGGCAATCTACATACAAAGCGATTCTAACAATTACGTAAATATTTCAGCTTTTTTCCAGCTTTGTGCTCCATCTTCAAAAAAAAATAGTTAACCTTTAGATATAAAAGTGCCAAAAAGTAAAAACACTGAGGAAAAAACATTCGAGATTATTCCACTTGTTTCACTCAGCTCCGAATATTGTGAACATCCTAGCAATTCCTTCATTCAGTTCGGCGTTCTGCATTTGTTGTCCACAAAAAACCTCAGGTTTGCGCAAGGTATAGACTTCAATTTAAAGGTTTCACCTCCTCGTGAATATCACTGAATGCTAGTCGAATTCATTCCTTCTAAAATTGTGGCTTCGCTCTAATTGTTCCCAAGTGCCCATCGTAACAACTGGTCCGCCCTTGCGAATTTATGGAAAGTCCATCCAAATAAGTCCGGTAAAAACAAATAATTGACCTATGCGAGAAATCACTAAATACTTAGTGTTAGAGCAGAATAATGATAAGGGGATCGAATCGCATCAAAAATATTGGCCTTTGCTGATCCACGACTATGTCAAAAACAGCATTCATACGTGTATTGAATAGCAACTTTTTTCTTTTGAACTCCAATAACCACCAGTAACGGGACACATCTGTCCAAAACGTGATCGAAAAAGTTTACCTGTATTAATTTCTGATAAAACAACTGAAGTAGAAGATAAACTGTGTAGAGTTGGAGACGGAGCACAATTAAGATTTTTTCAGACAGCTCCATGCCTGAAATTTATAACCGTTTAACGGAGGAAATACTATGTAGCATTGAAAACCGCAGAGTGGAACTGTCACGAGAACAAAAAGAGCCATGAGGGTAACACTGCAGTAAATACTTCGTCTTCAAGGTGTCAGCACAAACAGAAAGTGAGTAGTAGAGTACTTAATGAAAATTTTATCCCAAATTCTTCAGAAAGACTAATCCTAGTCGTTCTCGATGTTTGTTACCCTAGTGAATTACGTAGTTTCGACGAATTCGCTGGCCTCATCAAAGCCACAAGTCCGTCCCACTAGCCACCTTACGCAGCAGTGAAGAGGGACAGTGCATTAACCTTCACAAGAAGACGTGTATAGAATATAATACACGACTGTTTGAAGGCCTTTCTCGCTGGATAAGAGTTTTCCCTCAGACATTTAGTAATCAATCGAAAGTGTAAATCTCTGCAGTTTCAACTATATGTTTGCCTTTTGAGAGAATTCTATTACATCGTAGCAACGAAAAGAAATTTGTATTTCACATTTAATTTGCTTCATTATTTCGGTTGGAGCATCAATATGGCTCTTCAACAAAGCTTTACAAGTTATTCGATAACCCAAATCTCAAGAATCCTGAAGATGTAATTGCTTTTCTTTGATAGTTATTGTAATACGCTGCAGGAGCAGAAAGAAGATTGCATTCCACGCCTAAACCTTAACCCGCGGCTGAAACGTCATAGGCGGTCAATTGGTGATTTTAGATGAAGTTCATTTGTAAAAGTATCTCACTGTTGCATAAAAGATGAAACCACAAATGAACCCTTTGTAAAAGTTTATCTGATATAGAGAGCGTCTATTTGTCTCAAAAATCTTTACTTTTCAGCGGTAATACCACATCTTTGTAAAAACAAAATTTCAACCCTTATTGTGATTTTTATCGCTTGCCTTGCGAGAATCTAGCTTGAAAACGCATGTTTTACGACTAAACACCTATGAATAGAGGTCTAAGTGGTGATGATTGTAGTGTTTCGCTGGAGGAAGTGAAGGAACAACGCGTTTGTAATTGCGGAGATGCTTTTAAATTCCTCTAAATTTGTGCTATCTAGTGACTACCGAATTATTTGAGGAAAACCTTTGCTAATCGAAAAGTGCTTGGGTGTATTATAAAATTTAATTTCTACCGTCATAACGCAACATAAAGGCCAATCAGGAAACAGAATACATCGTTAAATTTATGAAAATTCAGGCCATCGAATTATTACTCAACTGTCTGAAAGAGTAAAAAATACGTCTCTCGAATATGCGTGCGGTTGAGCGAAAAGTACTGAGCACTTCCTTGGAGACACATATTTCTCACCGGTAAATTGCATAATGCCAATGTTCCAACCCTTTTACTTCAACTCTAAATGATTGGAAGTGAATGAACGGCTGATAAGAACTTAGTTTCAATGAGAATTATCGATGAAGTGGTATCGCTTACAGCATGTATCATCAATTTTGATAGATTTTTCATTGTTTTCTAATTTCTATTCACTATGATGACTTTTGAATCTTGTAAAAAATTAGGGAAGATCAGAACTGGAGATGATTATTGTGATACCATTTGTACAATTCAATACGATTGATTGATTGCCAAATTTAGTACAATTGCGTAGTCTATATAAGACACGTATTCCTGAACCAAAAGCATATGAGCGAATAGAGGAAATCTTGTTAAATCAAAGTAATACTAGCATTTCAAAGATTTCTGCAACACAGAGAAAACAACTTTAATCAAACAATAAAAATTGGTTCATTAGGGATGCAGATCTGACGACATGAAATGTCGCCTGAAGATTTTTTTTTTACACTCGATCGCACATGGGTGTCAAGTTTTTGGTAGAGAAAAACCCGAAAAGTACGTAACTTAGTGGCGTATCATGAATAGGGGCGGCTAAAATCAGCCTTCTAGGTATATCAAAATTTGCAAAAACGACGTTCAAAAAAAGAGTTAAATAAACGACAATACACAGAATGACTTCTTCTTTCTTAGTTTTTTTTTTCAGGAATTTCGGCACACTTCACAACTTCGCGTGTAATTCATGTCAGCATATCAGCATATCCAGATATGTTGAGTGATCTACAGAAATTCGAGGAGATCGCATGTAAAATATCATTGCAGCAAGAGTGATGGCAGAGCAAAAACGTTTGCGTAAGCCAGGATTTGAACCCAGATCCTACTCTTTCCGGGAGCATGTGCTAAACCGTTGCACGGTGCAAGCTATAACATCAAGATACAGCTAAAAAAAAGGGTAAATAGAAGGATTTCTTAGACTATTTATAGGATATACATCGATGATCAACTACCACACCGCTGTGTTACGCAAGCATCTCTAAAGCGCTCCAAATAACACTACTACGCGCAGAACTAACTAGGGTGAAATGAGGACAAATAAAGGATAAAGTTCTCGCCTTTGATCATCCCTTAAGGAATACGTCATGCATTCAATTCCCTTCGTAGAATCGTTTGTAGCATCGTAGCACTGAAGGCATATCTGACCTCTACAATGGCTCGCGATGTCCTATGGATATATTAAGTCAGTGCAGTTATCCTACCAGATAATTCTGGTACCAATTTGCGGACCCCAGAGAAATGGCAGAGTTGCTGAGTCTTTGGCGCGATATCGACCAATCGACTAACGATTGATCGAGCACGTGTGTCGAAGAGCACCTATAACCAGTGCGCCAGACGAGCTCTTTACACCGTCAAAGGTAGAATAATAAAATGAATGCGCTGGACAAAAGTGGCTTGAATGGCGAAGTGAGTTAACGATATGGCCTAAAAAACTGGAGTCTATTAGGTGGTTCGTTTAACAATGAAACGATGGAGAAAACCGGTTATTTAGTGGGACGGATGGAGTTCAATCAGATCAAATTATAAGAAAATAAATGACTGAAGATAGAACACTGACGAATGAATTCAGGAGTAAACACAAGAAAATGATGTTGTGTGGGTACCCTTTTCTAAAAGTCATTTGAAACGAATGATCATCGCTAATACTCGATTTTTTTTATCCCAACATCATCTTACTCAGAATACGGCAGAAAAATCTTGAACTCTGAGTGAGCGCATTTGTGACTGTTGACATTTTTCTTGTTCTTTTTTCGAAGAAAAAAGAGCAGTCAGAAGCTCCAGTGTTGTTGAATGATGAGCAAACGACGGGAATCGAACCCGTATCTCACTCTTTCTGAGGCGTATTGCATTACCGGAGCACCTGTTCTGCTATCGCTCGAAAGTTCAACACGCAATGCCATTTGTGGGAAATCTACAAAACAAAATCAGTATAATCCGTTCCATGAGTGATGGGCTCTATCACGAGAAGCACGCGCCACGTCTACAAAGTGCTAGAAAAAATCTAATAAAATTTTCTGATATTTGAACGGTAAAAAAATACTGCATAAACACATATGTTCATTCAGTTGGAGCAACGATCATGTTTATTAGCTCAACATCTACAACATTAAAAAAAGTTCTTCTGTTTTTCAAACTTCATGAAATTGCCCTCTGCGTTCTATACATACGAGTCCATAAGGTTTACATATGCTTATAGAGAGTGGCCGTAGCCGAGTGGTTGTGATTCTCGTTGCGGCGCGTGCGGGGGTCGATCACCATCCTCAATACTCTCCTGCAGTCAATAACGAACGCTCTATGCAATGCCACAGCCAGGCCGTCATCGAGATTACGAAGAAGAAGATGAAAAAAGGAATTAAGTGCTAGAAATACTGGTATACGCGCAGTGAGAAGAAGAAAACACTGTGAAGACGGATCAAATAAACTAATGCCAAGGTAGACAGAAACCCGGTCCTTCAAACATTGCAGATTTTTCTGGGCGGAGACTTAGAGAACGGCATCCCCCGTATCACCTGTAGTCCCCTTGATCGTCGAGTGACTTGAGTGGGCACCAGCACCACTTCCATTTTTCTCTATCGCGTGCGAGAGTAACCCAGAGGGTCCTTCACGGCCTGGGGAATCGTTGAGCATCATATCCTTCTTCCATTCTTTTCGTGGAGAAATCGGACCATCGGGTCCGTGGCCTTCCTATGGAGCACTTGATATCCCAAGGAATCCAATCGCTAACGGCTCTCGTCCATCGGTTGTCGTTGAAGCGCATTACGTGTCCGGCCCACCTTTTTCTCGATAATCTGGCATGTAGAACGGCGTCTTTGATCTTCGATCGTTGACGTAGGTCGAAACTTCGGATCCTTTCTCTCATTTGCGAGATACGGGATACTCCTAGCATCGACCTTTCGACTCCCCGTTCATTAACGCCCAGGATCTTTCGTCCTGCTTACGTAGCGATCAGGTTTCTGCTGCATACGTTGGGCAGGAATAATCGTCGAGTCGAAAAGGTGGGCACGGAGTCGGATGTTCTTTGCCTTGTAAGAATATAGAATAGGCATAAAGGATGAAAGAAGAAAGTCTCGGCGTTGACCAATCCCTGAAGGATGCGACATGCATTCGTCTTCAATTTTCTAACTTCGTTTGAGGTGACTGGATGCATATCTGGTCTTTACAACGACTCGCGGTAGCCTTTCGCATGATCCGAGTCAGTGCTGCTTATCCTCCTAGAACAATCTGGCACCAATTTACAGACCTCGGAGAGATGGATGGCTTAGTGAGCCATGAGCGCGCGAGATCGAACCATTGAGCATTGTGTGGCGCAGAGCACCTCTCCGGTCACCGCGTCAAATGCACTCTGAGGATAGGCACATCTATACGAAGTGTATCCTAATAGGCCTAGAATTACCCGGGGGCGCATTTGCCGAATGCCGAATAGTTGTGATGCTCGCCGCGGCGCGCAGGTTAAGCCCCGCCTCCTAACACTCTCCGGCGGTCAACAACGAACACGTTATGGGACGCCACAGCCAGGCTATCCTCGGGATTGCAACAAGACTCGCTCAGCCAGAATTCCACGGCTTTTAAGAAGATGACGAAACAAGTCGGTTGCTAGAAGTACTGGGATCCACCACACAGAGAAAAAGAAAACAATGTGAAGACGGATCAATAAAGTGAATAAGCCGCTCTCTCAGGACCTCCACGCCCCTCCTAAAACAAGGGAATATTAGCAAGACAACGAGGACGTGGCAGCTACGCGACGAAGACGATACCGAGGGATCGTTGGCGTAATTTAACATGTATTGTCCGCAGTGGAACCAAACGAGTACCTGGGTGCCGCGTGTTTTGTCGCGCGGTCGGTTCGGCGATGTTCGGTTCTTATTCCGCTTCATTCTTTCCGTTCTCGTTCTATTGTTTCTTTATTCCATTCGTTGTTCATAATATACATTGGAGAATACTGAGTGGTAGACAAAGCACTCGACACCAAGCGGGAGTCGAACCCGTGTTTCGCCTATGGCGGCGACACGTTCTACTACCTGGACACCTGCCACCTCTTTGCTATCACTTGCTCATCGATATGTCCTATCGTAGCTGTCAGCAACCTACGTCAACGGGTTTGGTTTGATAAGCACGTAGCGGCGTTGGGCCCGGTTATGCTGGTGGCTGTTCGAAACGAATATTGTTAGTGAATTCAGCAGCGATAATAAGGAATTCGACTCGTTTTCTTTGTCATTTGTTTATTTTATCGTCTTTTTCGATGTCATTATACTTCAATTATTCCATCCAGATGACTATTTAGCCAATGTTGTGCTAAAATATCAATCGTTTTGAGTGTTTTCTTAAGATTACGTTCACATTTCAATATGCCTGACAATTATTTCTGAGCCAGGCATGTAGTCTGTTATGGGTACTTATATAGTACAATGCACGTGATTCGGCCTTCCAGCCTCTTCAGTGCGCGGTGTCTTCCATTTGAACCATTCCCTCTCGGGGGAGAACGCCCTTACATCGAGGAACCGCAGATCTAACATTTACACGCGCCGTGAAGTGATGAAAAATCACCAAATGGGCGGTGTTGTACAATCGATTGCTCTTGGCTAGTAAATATTACGTCCTCGATTCCTCTATGTAAGGGGGTTCTTCCCGAGAGGGATCGGTTGAGACGGAAGTCATCGTGCAGCTGACGAGGCTCCAAGGCCGAAACACGTGTATTGCACTGTATAAGTGCCCATAACAGACCGCATGCACGGCTCGTAAATAACCATCAGATGCGCTAAGAATTCAGTGAAATTCATACACGGACGCCAACCGTAGGAACGATACGCGCCTGAGGTGACATGTAGCTTTTTCTTGGCTGCTGCAGCGCTATGAAAAGGTTTTTTGGAAACCAAGCAAGGTATTGAAATTGTCGTTTCTCAAGCTATCGATTGGCTCTTAGAATTCTGGGAAAAGCTCTGTGCAGCGATAGAAACCTCTAGATAGTCACGGTACGAAGACGGTCCATACCTCTCAGAAGGTCTATGCCGAGGTCTGATGGAAGTCGGCTTTCAGAGATAAGGATGAACCATTGATGAGACTCATTGTGATCTTGGCAAAAATAGTACGGACGGTGAACTAGGGAAGTCTTTTTTTCTGAAATTTTTTCCAGAAGTTTCTGTGTCAAGCCTTTTATGTACGCATATGCTTTCGGTTACCAAAAAGCAATTGCTTTTCCTAATGATAACCATCGTCATCATAAATTCTGTCGTTTTCATTGTTTGTACGAATCCTTTCCTTAACCATACTCAAAATGTTCATACTAATTTCCCGTACTGTTATGATGTTTCCATGCTTTGTTCTTTAGGCTCAGTTCTGCGCATAGTTTGTTTCAAAATTTTGTTATCCATTTGAAAGCAAAAATTTTATGATTTTAGAACTGGAAATATACTTTTAAAAGGTCTTTGAAAGGTGCTGCAAGAGCAAAAAGAAAATACGTCTTACTCTCACAGTTTTCTTCTCATATAAGATATATATAGTGATAAATATATATATATTATATATATATATATACATATATATGTACGTGTATATGTGCTTATGTACACATTTACGCACGTGTGTCTACATATACACGCACATGTGCATCTGTATATAAATTAATGTGTATGCATATATACACACGTGTAAACATGTACGTATTGCGCTCATGTATGTGCACGTATACATATATATATATATAATACATGTATGCATATATATGTATGTATATATATGTATATATGTATATATCTAGAGGTCACACATGAGGTCAATGGTTCGATCTCGCGCTCATGGCTCACCAAGCCATCCATTCCTCCGGGATCGGTAAATTGGTACCAGACAGGTCTCAGGCTTGTCTGGGAGGATAGGCAGCATTGACTCGGTCCAGCGGGAGGCCACCGCGAGTTATTGTAAAGGCCAGATATGCATTTAATCACCTCAAACGAAGTTAAAAATTGAACTCGAATGCATGGCGCATCCTTCAAGGATCGATCAACGCCGAGAGCTTTATCCTTTTATCCTTCACACCTAGAGAGCATGAGCATGTACAGGCAATCGCGTTATATCAGAATATCAAGAGAAATTCAAAATTTTTTCTAGAACTGTGAAGAATATCTGAGTTACTTTGTGAAAATCACGCCTTTTTGAATGGTATTGTGCACAGCGATTTAATTGTTCATCTTTGAAGCAGGCGATTTCGTTATCTGTTTAAAAAATGTTTCTCCGTCCGAAGAATTTTTAGATCTCTCGTAATTCTAGAAGAAATTCGTTCTGTCGTCCTGTAGATACTAGCTTTTATTCTCTTTTTTTTTGACTATGTAAGCCCTCTATAAATCTCAAGCAGCGGGACTAATCACCTCATGAGCCTTGTGGAATCTTTTTTCGCTTTCACAGTGCTCTATGAAGACAATTAGGGATCCAAGCCAAGGTCCAAAATTTCTCAGATACTTTCTATTGAGTGAATATGGAACTAGCGTATACCCAGAAAACCCGATTACAGAGGCCAGCTTTGGTTCTAATAGACTTCGAAGGTAAGACGTAATTTTCTTTGTCGTTGCTACAGCACAATAAAAACGTTTTTGAAAATCAAGCCCGTTATCATAATCTCCATTCTCCAAGTCATCGAACATTTGCCAAAACTCTATTGAATAAATGTTGTTCGGAGAAGAAGCCAAGCTAACATAAGAGCCTAACACACCATGCGAGCCATATACTAAAGGTAACTTTCTCATCATTACTTCAGTACATCGGAAGAATCTTTTGAAAACCATACCTGCTGTTGAAATAACAATTTCCAAGCCATCAAATGACTGCTAAAAAATGTTGTGAAAAATCTGTGCCCGACAAGAAAACTACGGAAAGGCTAGTGTACCATTTGTGGTACTCTCGGTTCCGAAAGGGTTAATTCCCAACAACTGTAATATTTTCGAGCGCATACTCATTGTCACAAAGTCGTTGTGACGACTGTGTTTCACCCCACGTATGAGTTGAAATCATTTTATCTCGAACGTTGATCTCGAGCGTTGATCAAATTCATTCCGATTTTGTTTTTAACTATCCGTTCTTATCCGAAAATTAAATTGCATGCATTATATTGTTTGGAGAAAAATATGAAATCACGTTGACATTTTAGAGCAATGGATTTTGCCTCCGTGTTCGAACTGACGGCGATTGACTGGGTGCTTCTTGTGCTGTTGGTAGTACTTTTTTGGAGGTGGCTGAGGAGGCGAGGCGAACCGGATGTTACACCACCCGCTCCACACAATGTATCTGTTCCTACTAGCTTGTCTTTATTTTGAACTCAATACCACAAAATGTTGGAGATTAGTTAGTTAGAGTTCAGTTTATAGCATTAGTTCCATTATCTCTCCTCCGTATATCAATGTACAGTAGGAGGTCTGGAACGAGTCCCGAGTTTGACTGTCTATAAATCTCAGCATCGTTCATGACGATATCAGCTTCTTGAGACCCTGAAGAGTCAAACTGGTATACAATCCACTTTATCAAGCTCTTTTATATCCTCAGCAGATCTAACGAGATACATAGATTTAAAGCAAACAGTTTCTAATACTCGGAATTAGTAGTATTTTAATGCATTTCGCATTGTTATGATGTTTTCTATATACCTAAGAGAAGTGAATGGTGAGCAAAAACGCGGCCTCAGGCGGGAATCGAACCCGCGTTTCATCCTATCCGGAAATGAGTGGTCGGGCAAAACGTGCCTCGGTGGTGTAGTGGTAGAGCGCGCGTCCCCTGATAGGATGAAACGCGAGTTCGATTTAGGTATATAGCAAACAGTTTCTTTTGAACACCGCTATGTTCAAGTTTTCCTCTTGTCTTCTTATCAAGGAAACTTATATTCTGAAATATTCATGGCTTCTTACTGACTTCTTTATCACTTCTTGAAACGATTAGGTTGAATGGAGACCAATCTATCGCTTTTACTCTTATTTAATTCAGAATCGTATTTAGGTTCCTCCTCTTCCGAAACGCGATATGACCTTGGAAGAGCTTCGGAAATATGATGGAGTTCACGATGAACATATACTTTTCGCGCTGAATGGAACGGTTGAGTTGAAGTTCTACTTGTTTTTGGACTGTTTGTTAGATTTGTTTTGAGTGAATATTTGAAGAAAGTCATAGGTAGAATGGTATCTTATCTGAGATCTCTAATGGTAGCATCGTTTTCCAGATTTATGATGTATCACGTGGTCGTAGTTTCTATGGTCCTGGTTGTGCTTACGGTGCGTTGGCAGGAAGAGATGCGACAAGATCACTAGCTACCATGAATATCAAAGATATAAGAGATGAGTGGGATGACCACGGAGATTTGACACCTTCTGAAAAGGTACTTTTTTAAATAGATGTTTGTGCATTTTTTGCGATCAATATCCCCGTGATATTCATAGGATATCTTTCTTAAAGTTTGCGCAAGTGAATACAAATATATGCTACTAGTTCAAAAATCAGGTGATACCCCTAAGTGAACCACTTTGGCGTGAGAAGTCTGTCTCAATAATGTTGATACAAATAGCTGCTCATATGAACTTTATTATTTCCTTAAGCATTCAAGTTATATTATTCCCTTAAGAGTGCAAATTGCTTTATCTCCTTAAGCATACAAATACATTTGGTATATTTCAGAATACTAGGCTGTTTGGAATTAAGGCAGGATCTCAATTTGTTTTTTCAAAGTGACACGAAATGACTCAAAATGCGCTTAATCATTCAAAATTGAAGGCCTTGGAATCTAAACATTTTTACCAACTACGAACTAGTTATTCATCCTGAAGGCCTGCTAGTCAAGAGTGTGGAATCGATGAAGTCGTTGATTGAGGGTTTTGGCCTCGTATTGGTTTTTAAAGGATTGGAGGCATGGAAGTTGTTAAGATGCTCGAGAAAGTGGTCATTGCTTGGCGGGAGCTTTGGCTAGTTCGGTAGACGAACCACAGTTTCATAGCGCATCTTGACCGTCTTTATAGCGTCGATGATGAGAAACTTCTTTTTCGCTGTCTGTTATCAGCTCCTACGGCAACCATATGTCGAGATTTTTCGCCTTCCAGGTCCTTAGGTGCTTCGAAAAAGTTGGATCCTCAATTACTAAGATGCCTACATAGAGTTCTTTTCTTTGTTGTTTAACATTTGTGGTTGTATTTGCTTTCACGAAAACCTTCTAGTCGTCAGTGTCGTCCGTGACCTCCTACAGTCACTGCGAAATTTTTTAAACTAGCATTGTAATGTCCCTCTTCAACGTTATACCGTTAACCCATTACGAATGTCAAGAATCTAGCGACGTTAGTTTGATGGACAGCGAGCAACTATTCCTCGACTGCGAACTGCTTTCTTGACATTAATGAATAACTTTTCCATAACTCGAGATCATGAACAAGGCGAATTATTGAAGAGATTTTGATCTGCCGATTTATGAAAATAATTGATATGTAGGTTACTATTTATCATGCCCAGTTCTAGTCCAGTATGCAGGCGCACTGCTTTCAGATTTAGAGGCATTTTTCATCAGTGTTAAGTGTACTTTGGTGTTTTTCATGTACTTGCATTCCATTAGATGCTAAATTATGCAATATTCATTGTGAAACTCTTAAGTGGTTTTATTAGAATTCATTTTTCCATTATTTTCTTATCATTGTAGGAAAGTGCTAGTGAATGGGAAGTGTCATTCAAGTACAAATATCCAACTGTTGGCAAACTCATTCGGAATGAAGCTGAGCGAACCGATTACGGCGGTGCAATTTCTGCCATACAGACATAAAAAGCTAAGAAACGTCGTTATTTTTTGCTAAATTTCCATCTATTTTGATATCTCATGCTTCTACCAGAACAAATCTCGATGAAAATGTAAAAGTATTATCGTTAGTTAGTGTTAATATTTATTACCGGTTATTTGTATACTAATTTGTACGTTATGACTTTTTTTATGACATTCACTTGTTTTTTGGTTAAATTCGTTATCGGATGTTTGTATTATTCTACGTGGTGTTCAATGTTCATCCGTTATCCAATCACTTTGCGGTCATAAGTACTTTGTATATTTGAGAAGATCATGTTGTGCAGTGGCTACAATAGGTTCCATTATCTTAGCATGTTGACTAACTGATTTAATTCCCTAGGAACACTTGTAAATCCTTTTTTTTTTTGAAAATAGAAATTATATCAAGCCTCTTATATCGCTAAGATCAAGCAGAAGTGAAGGATCTCCAGGTATGGCGTTCATGTATCCATTCCATGCACCAATAATGCCAATGAAATGGGATGATGCCTTGTGGGTGCAGGAGGTTTGTCCATCTATGGAGCACACAGTGTTGACAACCATTGAAGTGAAAAGAACTGTTCAGGTACGACGAGTTTTAAGTCACATGGCCATATAACTGTGTTCATGTGTGAATCATTCTACGCCCATTACTTTAGTTTTTTTTTTTCAATTGTTTCTTTGAACGTCAGTGTCGTAGTGGTTACGGGTGCGAATGCGCTCCCAAAATTCACCAAGCCTTCCGTCCTTCTGGGGTTGGCAGTTTGGTGCCAGATTTATCTGAGAGGATAGCGGCACTGACCCTTCACATCGGTAGACCATCTCGAGTCATTGTAAAGGCAAGATATGTGGTCAGCCAGTTTCAGCGATGGTTGATAAGGTTCAGTGCATAGCACTTCCCTCCGTGGCTTATCAAAGTCGAAAGCTTCATCCTTATTTTAACCTTTTTATGGTCCCCTTAAGTGGTTTTGTCATCAAAAATATTTGCAGTGCAGTTTTTCCTCAAAAAACAATATAGAATTAGAGGAGTGTGGGCCTCGTTTTCCTTATATACTTCCCACAAACATTTCGTAGATTGGGTGGATTGATAATTGCTTCTTGTTGATCATAAGACCTTGACAATTTAGTGCGCAATAGAGCAAATGCGATACATCAATGATGCATCATTTGGACTACGAGTCGATGATATCGATGAGGAGGAAGAAGATAGTGGAGATGACCATTAGGTCTTTTTGTGGTGATGTAGAGCATTTTGGATATTTAACCTTCACTATCGATACGGTCATTCGCAATTAGACAGTAACCCTTTGATAGCCAGTGAAGATCTTTTATGAATAAGTGAGATTTATGAGTGATTGTTATGTTGAGTTTATTCCTTTGACGTGAGTGATGTGAGGGCGTTGTCCTTTAATCTTTATCCTGAAATATCTCAGGTATTTTCTCCTTTTACGCAAATAAATATTAAGTACACGGTTATTGTTGTTTGTTGTTTTTACACGTTGCTTTTTCGAAGTACATGTGAAATTTTTATTGACATTTCCATCCTGATTTAGTGATCAATTTTTAGAAATTCTCCTACGAGGACATAATAAGAGGATTATAGAGTTTTCATAGAGTGAAATATTCAATCTACATCGCGAATTGGCTTCCTTCTTGTTGCCATTAATTGGGTGATTCATTATACGGAAATGGATCAGCACAATGGTTTCGTGCGTAGGTGAGAGGAAATTTTTGCTTTAGAAATTCATTTTAGCTATCTCTCTCTAAAATGAGCTGAATGGTGTGCTTCGTGAAATCCACAGAGTGTCTTTAACCCTTTCAGGGCCACATTTACGACTTACTTTACACGCGCATTTTCGTGGTCTTCTCGTCGACCATACACTTTTCATTAGATCTTAAGCAGTCGTTCGATGGCTGAGAAAAGTGCGATTCTGATGGTTCATTTGAATTTTTACTGTAGCAACAAGGAGCAAATTTGTTGTTTTTCCTTGGGGTGCGCAGTCTGATTTGTACACTTGTTTACATGATCTTTTCGTGGAACAGAAGTTCTCTCTTAGAGGTTTAGTAGTTATTCGATAGCTTGAGAAATGGCGATTGTAAATATGAACTTTGTTTCAAAATTTAATGGAGAATGTGGTTATTAATGCACTGTAAACGGTGAACAAGAAACTGCTTTTCGCTTCTCATCGCATGCACTTTTATCAGCTTCTATTTGATATACTCTTAAGTGTTTTGCAATTTACAGTCACTGTTATAACTCCTAAGTAGTGTTTTCAATGGAATATATCGGAACTGATAGGATAATATCAATATTTTCTTCTGAAACTTATCACGATTGGTAGAATGCCAACATCACTGTGATTGCTCAGTAAAGGAGAGCTTTTCCTCAAATATAGACGCTATATTTGCACCAAAAGCATACGACTGTGTAGGGAGGATCTTGAATTATCGAAATATCACAAGGAACTGGACATTCTTATTCAAAATGATGAAAAAGAAAACCCTTATCGAGTATCAGAACTTGCCCCCCGGGGGTGCAATTTGCACTGCGCGTGGCGATTATGTGGTGGTCCTGAGAGGTTTAATGATTCGTCTTTGTGGTTACCATTTTGCTACCTCAACAGACAATTTGGCAATCCGTGGTAAGTAGCTGTAGTGATTACAAGAGGGCAATATACTATGCAGTGAAATGATATTCTATCTTGAGTCACGGAGAAAAGAATATCTTGTTCTGTTTTTGGATATCAATCAATATATGGACTAATAGTAATCGCAGTTCTCCTTGAAAATCAACCTTGGGAATCTCGTAGTAATGACGCTAAATAGTATATTTTCATGAATTTAGGCGTAAATATGACGAAAAAACGTGACAGTAATGCGGCCGTCGATTCTCAGATGGCTTCGATGCCACCGCAAATGGAAAAAACGGGCTCTTCACCTCATAGTCTTGTTCATAGGCCCGAGTTTCAAGGAACTCGGTTGCCACCGCAGCGTACATATAGTTCACGAAAGAAGGTTCTTCATTGCTTTTATATTGTAATTTTTTCCCTATTCACTTGGTTTAGGCTTGCTAATTCAGAGCGCTCATTTCGTCGACTATTCCTTTGAAGATTTTCCGATTATGTTAAATGGTACATTTTTCCAAATTTGTAACGGAAACTACTCGGTGAGTGGCTGATTCTCTTCTTGTTTTCTTTCAACTTTTGTTATGGGAATTTAGCAAATGTTTATACTATTTCATTACCTATTCTTGAATTGTTATTTCGGCAAAATGATGGTTATAATTCAGGTCAGTCTTTCACCTAAGCGCAAATTTGATGGAATTCTTATAAGTGTGAAACGGGGTACGAGCGTACGCCCTACAGTGTGCGCTATCGTATCATTCAAAAGCTCGGACAGCCATATACGAAGTGCTGTAAAGGAATGTGCGGATCATCTAGAACTTTCAGGGTGCGCAGGTATGTTGATAGTTATCTCTACTACAATATTATTATTTGGTAATGCAGTGGCCGAGTCGTTAGTGATGTTCGGTGGAAAGCTGATCGCCCTCCCCTCCGTCCCTCCCTCTCTGTCCCCCCTCTCTCTCCCTCTTTCACTTTCTCTAATCCCCCTGTCCGATCGGCAATCACTCATCGAACGCTTTAAGGGATGTTCCAGCCTAGCAATGTCCAACCTTGGAAGATTCCCCTGTCGAGTATCTTGAAATTCATTAAAAACACGTAATCCTGTAGCATGCGATGATTGCGAAGGAGACCAATCGATTTCTGGAAGTGGGATCCACACAGGAGACCGTGAAGACGTGGTCGTTGAAAAAATACCATTTACTACCTTTTAATCGACTTTTTTATCATCTTGCTTTTGAAACATCCAATATATATATGTATGTATATATACATATGATGTATATGTATATATATATATATATATATATGTATAGTCTGATTGAATATTTTAAGCCTTTTAAGAGGTTCGGTATGGCGTTTATAGTGGTAAACGGGTGTTTAGGTGTTACTAGCATGCCTCATCAGTACCATGCTTTTCGGTTCATCCCTACAATTGACAGCAGTGGCGCTGAAAATGTGTCACTCTACGTCATATGAAAAAAATCACTTGATGTGACGTTCTTTCAGAATGATTGGTTGTCGAATTCATGGCTTACTGTTGTTACGGAGCATATGTAACAATGTCTTCCAATTGACTATTTGTGACCTCGCTCAAAATTCTAGTTTAGTTTTGTTGAAATTTCAGAATTTTCAAGCGAAATCTCAGAATAGTCGATTGGAAGGTATTGTCATTTATTCTCCGTAACAGTCGTAAGCCAAGCGATTGAGAATCAATTACTCTCAAGGAACGCCACGTCAAGTGATCTTTACGCGTGACGTGGAGTGATACATCTTTGGCGCTACTATTATTAATTGTAGAGGTGAATTGAAAGGCATGTGTTACTGATGAGGCGTGCGAGTAACACCGAAACGTACGTATAGCACTGGAAATGCTGTACAGGCTTCAATGACTTAGACTATTCTATCAGAATAGAGTGAAGTTCTAAGAGAAGTAGGTTTCAAGCGTTTTCCATTTACTGCATTACGTTTCGTTTGTGACTTAAATGTGTTTTGGCAGTATCGCCATCATTGCAGCCACTCGCCCCTTATGACAGAGATGAGTCGTCGACAATAATACGCTGTGGGCATGAAAAATCATGGGACAACGTACAGTTCTTCGACGCTCCATCTTTATCGTGAGGGGAGAGTGGCTGTGATTATGGCGATACCACTGAACGTAAGCCGCGATAGAAACAAACATAACGTATCAACTTCGATAACGTTTGAAACTATGTATCAAAATGCGTTTGTACTCAATTGTTTGTTTGCCATTACTCTCTGTGTTGACTTTATTCTATTTAGTTTCTGACGGTCAACGACATCCGGTTAGCCATTGTTCTGTTAGTTACCTAGCGGATCATTATATTGTCGTATTGGATAAGGTAGGCAAGTTTATTTAGTAAATATTTTTAGTATTTTTTCTTTGTTTCCTGATTGTATCGTTGCAGATCAGCGAACATTTCTCTGAAGCTATTTATTATTGTTCTTTATGTGATTTTCATTTGGTCGATATAAGACATGTGAAACACCATTTTATAACTTCACAGCACTTTACCGCGGAACAGGTGCCCACTTTTCATTTAATACTATTGTTGTATAATTTTTTCCATTTCCAAGTTAATGGCCGAGAAGCCTCGCTATTTTCAAGTTCTACTTTCTTTTGTTTCACTATCCCCACCTCATAATTCTGCTGCCCAAGAAGAGGTTAATGGAAATCTTTGTTGTTACCTCTTGATTTCCTCGTTGAGTGTTCTTCAAAAGCTTTCCACAAAACTCATCGTTCATAGCAGGAATTCTACTCACAGTGTATTCAGCCAAGCGATCATAATTTCGAGAGGGATTCCGGTGTATGGCACTCCGAATATGTAAATAATGTTATGAAAAATGGTGGAGTATCACCTACTCGTTGCCGCTGTATATTAGCCGTTGCAAAAGAGCGTTTGGTGGTACCTTAATGAACAATAATTAGCACTTGTGGACCAAGAAAAGATCGCTTTCGCACAACTGTTCCATCGACCTGATACCTGTATCACATAATTCTTCGTTGATTGCTAAGTGACGCGACTGAGCGTTTGGCATTGTGGTTCCTCGAGATTTTTGCAATCACATTAGTTCTATATGCTTTGGAGACACAAAAAAAAATCGCATTTCTCGTCCAGGGTTATCGTTAGTACCCATCACTAAACTCCTCTGGTTTTCAATATTTTGACTTCCGCAGCAACTTCCATAACATTTTCTTGTCGCTGACGGAGATAACTTTGTTTTACGTCTCTTAACTGCATGATACGGTTATCTCTTGTACCATTACAGCATCAGCTCATGCGATATCACTCATATCCAACATACATGCGGTTCACATTTCCAGCTCAAACGTTTAGTAGGTAAAGCAAAGAATGTCAAGGGGTACACTTCTGCTTTCACATACATTCGGTTATAAAACAAATCCAGAACTAGAAAAGAATCTCATCACCTTTGTTAATTGTGTTATAGCCCAAGAACGAATCACTGTGTGGCAGAAAATGTCTGGTTATGATTACGATTGAAACTCTAATCAAAACCTGTTGACAAGATGGAGCTCTCACGGAAGAGTTATCAAGAAAAAAGCTTTCACTTGCCTCAGCATAACATCAGCGAACTATCACCTTACTTGGCGTAATTATCAAATACCTTTTAGATTGTTCACCCTTCACAAGGGTTTCACCAAATTTTACTCAGCCATCATTTCGACGTGTTCGTCTTCTTTAGAGGTGGATTGATTCGAGTTGATTGTCTGCATCCGTTTGTTCTTAACTCTAATGCATTGGGCACTGAAGAGGGCGATTACGTCGATTAGCAAAATAAAGACATTAATTTTTTGTGTGAATGAATAATCCAAAAAATCAGTTAAATCCATCAATTATTCTTCTTTTTTTCAACACATAGAGTAATCCTGGATAACAATAATGCCGTGACTGTGAATCATCTGCAACGCTGGCTCACCTACTATAGTCGAAAAATAATGCTAAATAAATGGGGGTATCAGAGCGCAAGAAGCGCAGTGGTTAGAAGTGCTCTGCGACACACATTATCGACATATTCGATGGTCGATAGTTCAATTCCGTGCTTAGAGCTTGTCAAGGCTTCCATCTATTCGGGGTCGGTGATTTGGTACCAGAATTGTTGGGAGGTGAGCAGACTGACTTAGTACATCGGTGGGCTATCGCGAGTACTTCTATGATCCAGATATGCATTCAGTCAACTTTTGGGATTTGGTACCAGAATTGTTGGGAGATGAGCAGACTGACTTGGTACATTGGTGGGCCACCGCGAGCTTCTATAATCCAGATATGCATTCAGTCAACTTTTGTGATGGTAGATGAGAACGAGTGCTCGGAGCATCCATCAGGGATTGTTCAACGCAGAGATCCTTATTTTTTACACTCTGGAGTGTACCGTGAAATTTTGAAGTGAGATAGCGACCTGTATCGAACCCTGAGAGGGAGCATCTGAGCAGTTTATGTAAACATTGCTTTTTTTGCAGTTATTTCTATTCAAAAGTAGTTCTATGGTAGACACGAGACTAGCAGATTCCAGAGATTGATGTCTGAAAAAAAATCTTGTAACTCCGTGTTTACTTACGTTCTGTGCGATGATAAGGCATTTGCTATTTAGCATATAAAGGAACGAACACAGCTACTCGAGAAACTCCCAAACATGTCAACTAAACAGCTTGAAGCCATAAACACATTGATCAACAAGATTATTCGTGAAAGCGATGAAGTAATTCTTTTACTTATTTTGGTAATTTGTCATAGCTATTCCGCCAGTCTTTCTTTTTAGAATGTCAAAGGTCCTATATGGAAACGATCCTTGGAATTATCTCATACTGTTGAGGAACTTTTTCATCGTACTGTTTTTCCTGAAATGGGTGTGATAGGTCAGCAATCAAGTTTTCAATACAAAACAAGGTCAAAAGAGAACTTTCAACATTCCTCCACATGGTATTACTATGAAAGATACAAGTTACACTATACCCAAAAGTGTAGAG
This sequence comes from Parelaphostrongylus tenuis, assembly GCA_019055375.1. NCBI lineage: Eukaryota > Metazoa > Nematoda > Chromadorea > Rhabditida > Metastrongylidae > Parelaphostrongylus > Parelaphostrongylus tenuis. Next base: position 41,011 of record JAHQIW010003120.1, read on the forward strand.
TGCTGTGCAAAAACGTCTGCGTCAGCCGGGAATCGAACGAACCCAGATCTCTCTTTCCATCATGGTAACATCATAACACCGCAAGTGGCAATCAAATAAAAATCTTTTCTGATTGATTATTGATGCCCAATATCTGTCAACAAAAGTGAGTTCAGTGTCGTTGACGACTATTACGGCAGACCATAGAAGATGGCTGTTGACAGATAACGCGTTGTAGCGTAGAAAGATTGCTATGCAAAACGAGCGTCTGTGGTGCAACGGTTAGCATACGCTCCCGGAAAGAGTGAGATCTGGGTTCGAATCTCTGCTGACTCAAACGTTTTTGCACAGCACTATACCTATTGGGTATATTGTAACATCATAACACCGCAAGTGGCAGTCAAATAAAAATCTTTTCTGATTGATCGTGTGAAGTATTGAAATGCTAATGTTACAGGGCGTATACAAGTTTATGGTTCAGTGTCTGCAAGGACTGCTATCGATAGTAGTGATTTAAATCTTTCGATTGATATTCCAAAATGTGACGATCCCATAGAAGCCATGAAACGTATCACTGAAGTGTTAAATAAGGCATCAGGTTTGCTGTGTAGGATCAGATATTCTATGCTGTTTTTCCTCAATTTTAACACTGTCTGTCAATGTGTGGTGATTTTTAATGGTTGTATAGCCTGAAAGATGCATAGATGAGGAGCTCAGCGAATAGAATGAATACACTGATAAAGAAACCGGTTCTATATAATAAACAAGAAATCTTTTGTTAGCAGCGGTATGCGCTATAAGTAGATACTAAGTAATATGGAGTGATATACAAAATTTTGAATCTCGGACGAGAATCGAACCCGAATTTCACTTTTTTCGGGGCGCCTGCTAACTCATTGCACCATAAAGGCCGCTCCCTTATCATTTTGCAATATTTAATCACTGTCAGTTTAACTTAATGCAGTGCTGATAAGTGCTTACCAGGCCAAATCGTTGACGGTTGATTGCTGACAAATCGATATCTTATATCACAAAAAGGCTGATAGCAGAATGAATTCAGGTCGTGCAATACATTATCACGTGCTCCGGAAGGGGTGAGATGCGGGTTCGATTCGAGGTTGAGAGTTTTACAAGTCACTTAACATTATCGAATTTTTAGAAACTCGTTTCCACCATAAAAGCGCGATTTTTATAGTCTTTCTCGTGATTCAGAGTGTGTATAATATCGAAGAAGGCTTCAAATTTATAGATTCATTCAACGCGTCGTTAGTCAGCAATTCACCTTTGTTCATCAGTTTCACTATGTCGAATGTCAACGTACGCATTGCGTGGAGATGTGAAAACGGTGTGAAACTTGGTAATCTTTTATCAGTTTACACTGAAGTACGTCCTCAATACGCCGATCTCTGCCGAGTTGTTCGGAAATGGGCAAAGGTGCTTGCTTTTTCCTTTTTATGTGCTGTTAAAATCGTATATTTCTCTATTTCAATATCATCGCAGTAGTTCAGAGATATTCTTGAACTGATGTTGATCTCGATGATTTGATAGTTTTAGACAGTTGAAATTCTCATTCCAGGTGTCTGGAATTTGCTCGTCAGAAAATCGACAAAATGGCCTTACCAGTTATGCTTTTGACCTTATGGTATTGTATTTTTTGCAACAGTCAGATCTCTTACCATGTCTTCATGAGGTGTGTTTTCTTCATTTTACTACAACTTGTTTGAATTTTGTTATTCAGATGCGACCAGTGACGTCACACGAAAGGAAGACAGATCCGATGATCGAGCATTTTTATGTGGATCGAGATTCATATGAGAACGATATTCATGCGATTGTGAGTCGCATCAAAGGCATTATTGGCCATATAATTGTTTTTTACACTTCTGGTCTTGATTCTAGATAATGACAATGAAGGAAGATATTTATTTTTGAACACAGTGCAAAATACGTGCGTACTCTCTAGATTTCTCGCCCCGCAAAGCTTCTTCATTAGACTTTTGGCAGTCAGTCGATAGCTTGAAAAACGGCAATTTCATACTCTACTAGGTTCTGAAAAGGCCTTCTTGGTACGCGGTAGCGGCAAGAATAAGATCATATTCCACACTTGGCGTACATTTTTGCTTAACTGAAATTTATGGATGCTTTTTATAACGCTGTTAGTTCTAAAATAGAACTATGTTCAACATTGGCCGCGCGCCTTCTTTTTTAACACGCATGTAATTCGCTGGAAGCACGGAAAGCATATGAACGTGTGGAGAAAATTGACTTGTATATGAGTCAGTCGTTTCATCTGGGTTCTCTTCCAAAGCGGAGAAAAAATTCGCAGTTGAACAACAAGTTACACCTCAAATGTCTAACACGTTATACCGTCGATCGATCGACCCGCTCCCAAACGCGTAGATTAGCCGGTAAATTAGTCACCAAATATGTGAAATTCGATATGATTTTCCCTCTACACTGCAATGAAACCATCTTCCTAGAAAGTAAGCACGTGTTGGAATCTTTGAATCTTACGCTATCCAGTGATTACTAGTAGACTAAAAGCTCTGTCCGACGAGGTGGAGAACATAGGTACTTTCTTCCTCCTACAGCCCTATCAAAAAAGTTTTTCCAAAAAGCAAGCACATTTTTGACTTTCTCGAGACTTGTGCTATCATAAGAGTACCAGTATTTTATGAAAGGTGTTTTGTACAGCGGAATTTAAGCGAGGTGAGGAAAAAGACGCGTGCTCGTGTGAAATATATTATTATTCTGGCTTTTACAACGTTATAAAATGGTATTTTGGAAAGTCGACTACGTATTGCGCTAGAGATTTGAGTTCTCAAATGATTACTAATACTCTCATCTAACCCTCCCATGAAAAATTCTATACCAGCGAATGAGATCGAATATTCATTTGCCCCGGATAACCGAAAAGAAGCGAAATTTTCTGCGTTTCGCGCAAGTTTTACAAACACTTCATCACAGCACAACGTACTTTACACAATCATATGTTTTTGATGCATATTCCCTGAGTGCGAGACGCAATTTTTTTGTTGTATGAAGATATTTTGAAAGCCGAATCTAGCTCTAAGATCAAAGTTTCTTAAGCTATCGAAGAGGTTCTCGAACTCGTGAACAGCTATCCACAAGCCTATCCGAGAAAAAAGTGCGCGCTGAATGTAGAACGCGATCTTCTTTTGCCTACTGTAGTAACTGAGGAGGCTTTTTTGAGAGTCAAGTGCGGAATTAAAGCTGCCGAAAATTCAGATATCGAGTGACTTCTGGTAGTTCAAAATAAACGCGAAAAAGGCTGCGTTGCGAAGGAGTAAATACTGTTATGTTGAAACCTCATGTGCTTTGATTATTCGCAAAAAAAAAAAGAAATCGCTTTGTCGTATCATCGCTCGCAATATACTGAGGTGTACTCAGTGATTCACGTTCAGATAGCGAAATTCGAAAGGCCCTATACTGTCTGGGATATTGGTCAACTTTATGTGGACTTTTTACGTTTTTATGCCTTGCGTATCCATGCGGATGAAGTTATCCAGGTATATACAAGGAAACGCATCACTAAAGATCAGACGCACTGGTCTAAGAAACTGTTGCAAATTTGTGGTGAATTTTTTTTGCTTTTCCTTTCCCTAATACTTTTTTTCTCGTTTGGGAAGTATTTTTATGCTTCGGTAATTTTGTTTCAGATCCATTTAGGACCGACAACATTGTATCCTTCACAAAGCATTATCAACCATATTTCTTCAACTGTTTCCTCAAGTCATATCTATACTTTGCAATACCTCAGACACAGCGCGGTCCTCTAATAGATATCACCTTGTATCAAAAAGTAAGTTCTTCCCATATGATCCAGTAATCGCGTTGTTATCAGAGGAGTAGGAAAATCTATAGTCTTCCAAACGCAGACTAATCTTACAGAATTTTTGTCAATCTCCTTATTCTTTTTTAGCTCGATGAGAGCAATGGGAGACGTAAAAAGATAGGTGGACGAAAAGGTTCAGAAGTGGAAGCGGCAGAACGGTTAGAGAAAACGACTTGTCAGAAATCGACTTTAGCTGGTTCAACATCTTTGTTCAACGGGGATGTTGACGTAAGCTTGTCTCATATACTTTTACGTTTTATGAAGGTCAGAAGAGTTTTGTGATGTAGCAGTAAATAATGTGTTGGTCTGAATAGATGAAGTTAGTACATTCGAACACAAAATGAAGAAAATAACGTTTTCTCTTTAGAGAATTTGGTATTTGAAACTGCCTTTCAACGTTGTGAGTATGTGAAGTTTAATACATGGGATTTTAACTTTAGCTCTATTATCTGAAATCGAAATCACCAGACACTGTTTGATTCTATAAATATTGGTAGTTTATTGAAAGCAATTTTGAAAAATATATCACATGATTGTCTACTGGGAACATTTCCAATGAATGTAACACCATGAGATGTGTTGCTGGCTTATAATAGAGTTGTTGCCCTTTACTTAGGAAGTCCGTCAAAGTATTTAGCAATTTTTTTGTTTAGGATGATGAATATACAGCTGCAGCAGATGCAGTTGTTGAAGACGGTAAACTCAGAGCGGAAATTGAGAAGAAAATACTCAAGGATCTAATGGTAACGACTTTTACTCATCATATACTTTTTGATCGATGTGTAGGTTTACTAAAGGTCAGCTACAACAGTCATTCTCTGCTCTGTCATTATAGTTATGGATCATGGATGTCGCTTGAGCGTGTGTTCATTGGCAAATTGATTTCATTTTCTATTTGGGCTAACAGAAACTTTCAATCAATCATTTAGCCTTGCCTATGACAGTAATAGTTATCTTCAGGGCAAAATTTCAGTAGCAGGGTGGTCGAATTTTCAACGACTACGAAAGATAAAATTTCAAACTTGACAGTAATTCATGTAATCCAAGTGATTCTGTAATCCGAGTGATTTTGTGAAGTTGCTGTTTACTCTCAATGCTATTCGAAGCCCCAGAACCGGCTATATATTAGCCTAGGCATGCTTCTATAATTCCTAATTTTCTTCCTTGTTCCAAACGCAAGGCATCATAATTTTTTTTGTTAAACAGTTGACGTTTCGGCAGTTCACCTTCTTCAGAGACTGGAAAGGTCAAGTTGTCTATAATCGAATCAGTCAAACACCTCCATTACTCTCTTAGAAAAAATCACCAGACCTAGATTTCAAACACATCAAGCACAAAATCAACTCTCATCATACTCACCGTTTATGAGGGAGAAACGCCTCGTTATCACTCGTGATAAGAGCCAGTATATAAGACTTATTTTGATAGGTGGGGTGCTTTACGAGCCTATGTGATCTCGTCTCGGTGATCTCCACTCGAATTTTTCAGTGGAACACATACAGAAAACGGTGCATATATTGAGAGTTGATCTTGTGCTTGATGCGACTGAAATCTAAGTCTGGTTTTTTTTTTTAAAGAAGTAATGGGATGTTTGACTGTTTGGATTACAGACACTTGACTTTTCCACGATGTGAAGAAGGCGAACTGCCGAAATGTCAGTGTTGAATAAAGAAATAGTATAATACCTCGTTTTTGGCTCAACGAAGAAGATTAAGAGCTTCCAAAGCTTCTAGTAACTCTGTTTTCATTGACATGCCGTCCCAAATATACGGAGCTAGTAGTCTCATGTTTACAACACGAACGAACGGCTTACGTAAGAGCTGCTTCCACCTCGCGTGGTCTCACTATGCTTATTGTTTCTTGGAAGTTGGGAAATTCATACCACACTTGTCTGTAACAGGCTCTCTCTATGATTTACATGAGAACGCATTAAAATGCCTGTCTTGAAGTTCTACGGAGAACAGACTTGACGGGTATCCGAAAGCAGTCGTGACAATTATCCTTAGAAAACGACAGAAGTCACTGGCGAAGAAATTTCGAATATCAAAGTGAATGGTGGGTGCTGTGAACACTCGAATTCAAGAGTGCTGAGATCCGCACTGTAGATTGCGATAACTTGTCATGTGAAGTAGAAAAATCTTGACTTCAGCAGTGGACAGCAATGAGCTGTTCACCTTTTCAGCCTCCATAATAGCACATGGACAGTTTTTATGGTTGAAATAACCCTTGATAACAAGTTCAAATAATTTTGTTTAGGAAACATCATCTGTGCACAACATTCTGCTTAAAGATCTTAACTCTGAAAATGTGGAAATTGACAGCATATTAGTATATAGTAGGCGAACGATGAATCGGATTCGCCGGAGTAATCCGACTCGAATCGATTTGCAGGTAAGTTATTTTAGAGCAATGCTTTCTCCAATTGTGGAATTCTATTTAGAGCTACATTTTATTAGGTGTATAGAAGATTGAAACGATTGGGATTGGCTTGCCGAGAGTATTCATATAGGAATAAGGAAGTTGATGCCATGCATCAGTTTCGACGTCAAAAGATTATACACGAAGAGAAGCGACGAAAGATGCGTGCTCAACTTAATAAGGTCAGTATTGACCACTATATAGTCTGTAGAGTTCTTCAATTCACTGCTTCAACTAAGAATATTGAGTGTTGTGGAAACATTCGTCCTCAAACGGGAGCGAACCAGCACTTCTTCCATGTTGGATGCGCGTGCTACCAGTGCACCCCAGAGGCCACCACTTTATTATCATTCTTTCATCGATTATTTCGATTTCTTCGATTCACAATAATGTCATTTTCCATCCATTATTGGCTAACTGACTCTGAACTACTGAGAGGCATATCAGGATAGGATCATTATGTGGAAGGAAAGAAAATAGCTATAAATGAAGTGTGTCCCTGGGCTCACGTTACACTGTGGTCAGAGGTGCCATGCAGTGCATAACGTGGCCCTTGGTTTTCGGCTCCCTAGGTGTTCCATCCCTCCGGTCTGGGCGACTAAATGTCTTTTTTGTCCAATTTTGTCTTGGAGGATAGTATTACTGACTTGGAACATCGGCAGGCCACCACAGGTTAGTAGCTGCATTAACTCGAATACATAGCGGCGCATCTGTTACGGATTGATCAACACTAAACGCTTTGTCCCTATCGTTTTAGTGAACAATAGTGAAAAATAACAAAAGCAAGACAAGCGTAGATTGAAGCTTTGGAATTCTCTAGTCATTTGCGCAACCATTATTTGTCAACCCCTCACGATAACGTTTTCGAAGCAGTCACGGTCTTATTTGGTTTGCGTGGTATCAAGCTTTCTTAGTCTTACGCCAGGACGTTGAGAACTGTGAGAGCATGATTCTCTTTCAAATCTCTATCACTGTTCAAGAATCTGCTAAATCCAGCATTAGACGTACTGTGAGGATAATTATGCGGCAATTTTGAATACAGTTATATGCCGAATTTTAAGGGAGAACTGAAGCTTTTGGCTCTTACCAAGTCTTTATCCGATGATCTTAGTGAAACTGAGCTACAAGGCTGTTTATCTCGAAAAATGGATAAAAGTGCAGGTAAATTTACATCCTTACTATATTTGAAGATTCTTTTGTCCTTTTAGAATCTAGTGTTTCGTTGGTCCTCACAGATGTCGTTATAATTCTTATTTGTAACATATAGTGGATTCTCATAGGGAAAAAATCCTGCATAATGGAGTAAAGTTGCAAGAAAGATGTTTCTCTAGGAAATAATGGTGCTGGATTCAAAATATAAATTCATTGAAGGGGCGTGCAGTGGTCAGAGCTGCTTTGCAAGACACTAAGTCTGCCTCAGTTCGATCCCATACCGGGCTTACCAATCCTTGCATCCCTCCGGAGTCAATGGATTGGTACTTGATTTGTCTGGAAGGATGCCAACACCAAGTTATCGCATAGAAGGCATCGAAGGTCATCGTACAAACTCGATCGTTATTCGTCATCTTGTTCTTTTTAAGAAAAGGAAAAATTATGTCATTTGCCCGGCTTATGAGTCTGTAAGGACGAAACACGTGTCTCGGGCTGTACAAGAGCCTTTACCAGACCACATGACATGTTGGCTCAAATAATAATGAAAGGATATGTCATTTGAGTACTTTCTTCTATCTGTTCATCATTCTAGATGTTCTCCTTTCTTCATTTTCGTTTTTGCCTGACACTTGTGTGCTTAGTTTCTTCCTAGCACACAAGAATTATTTATGAACTGGAAGCATATGAGCGTGTAGAGAGAATCATAGGTCATACACAGAATAATGGAAACACTGAAATTTTCCTGGACTGGTGAGAAGCCGGTTTATTCAGTGAAAGTCTCATTGAAGTGGAGTGAACACAGAAGCTTCATCGTGTCACTCTTTATACACGAGTGCTTTTTTCAAAGTGCATAGGTCTGATTTTCGTTCAATAAAACGAATTTTCTGTGTGATAAGAATTTCATATCTCATGTATGACGTATGATTTCCTCAACACACTCGGATGCTTTTGCTTAATGAATAACTCTTTTGTACCAGAGAAATTCTACTCGTATACGTCACAATTGTAGCCCAAACTTCTGAATGTGAGAAGTAAACTGCAAAAATTCAAAAAATCAAAAGCTTGCTTCGAATCAATCATGGTCGGAATAAGAGAAAACACCGATTTGAAGTAGTGGAGTTGATACGTAAGGGTGATATCTGTCGTGGCACTATAATAAATTTGAACGATTGTTTGCATCTACATATATTTACACTTATATGTGTATATACGCACGTGTATATGTATATATCATTAGCAGGAACCTGTTTTTATATGTATTTACTACATGCAATCTATATACATTTGCATACGTGTATGCATATATGTATACGCATGTGCATTTATGTGTATACATGCCCATATCTACATAGATATATACATATACATATGAATGTGCCCATACATGTATGTATCACTTCTGAGAAAAAATTATATCATTAAATTTTATATTCGTTCATTATATATGTATATATATGCATATGTATTTACACATACATGTATGTATAGATGTACATACGTATGTATGCATGTATGCATATATATATGTATATATATATTTATATGTATATATTTATGGTTTCATTTCAGTAAAATAAAAGGTAAAATTAACAATCATATGTGCTTGTTATTTTCTATCTAAACTTACTGTTTGTTATCAAATCTACTATATCTCTTTCATCATAAATGTGTAAATATATTTGCATACACTCTACACGAGATGCTTTGCAAAATGCCATGCAAGAAATCACTTGTGGTTGCGGAGGTAAAATTTATAGCACACGGGAAAAGTGAGGCTTCTATATAGGTGGTCTAGCTTTATGCACTGAAGCGTTTGCCTGATCTTCTTATAATCAGTTGATAGATCATTGTATTTAGATGTAAGATCCCAACTGACCCGGAGAAAGTCCTAGTAATTTGCCCCTTACTTATATGCAGCAAATCTCCTCACTAAAAAAAGCGAGCAAACGTTGTGGAAGCATCTGTATAAGTCAAACTACCGATTAACTACAAGCACTCCAGGCGAAGTCTCTGTGCGTCAAAATTGACCACCGAGAAATGTATGGTTTCTACAGTCAATGCTCCGTCTAAATTATGCCAAGTATGATGTATCGGACATTGATCATTTCCCTAAGATGCACAATGCATTCTACTTCATCGTACATCGAAGAGGTGGCATGTCTGATTAACCTTCTATGACCTGTCAGTCTATCAGTTGATGCTACTTTTTTCGGCAAATCTAGTACCAATTTGTTATTCACTCAAAGATGCAAGACTTAATAAAGCCGGGTTGTGTGATCGATCTCACGGCTTCGTGCTATTGCGAAGCACCCTCTATCCACTGAGCTTCACGCGCATCTCAGAAATTCAAAGTAGTATCACTTGTATCCATGTGTTTGATCGAAAGTTATTATAGATAGTTATTATAGGTGTCTGTGGAGTTCAGCAGGTTAATGGACTTCCAGAGTTTGCTAAGAATATTGACGACAATGAAGTAAATCGAATTCACGAAGCGTGAGTACTACTGGCTTGAAACGATTTTTCAAAACCTCCTTCTTAGGTCTCCGTCACTGGAATGGAGGTTGAAAACATAGAAACTCGAGTATGTTATGACGACTTTCACATTCTGTTTAAGGATTACAACGAACGCAAATATAAGAAGAAGGTAAGTAGTTTAATCTGTCATTTAAAGACCTAATGTACTATCGGTTCCAGATAAATGAACTCGATGCTGGTCAATTTACATATACTTTCGAGAGTTCAGAAAATTTCAATAATGGTTATGTGAGTTCGTTTTGTCTTGAATAAGAAGCTGTGTAAATCTTTTCAGTAATAATATTTCATTGTTTCGTATGTTTATTTATTTTCAGATGCCGCAGATAGTTTGCTCAATATGCGAAAAAACCGGTCATTGGTCGGAGCAATGTACTTTGATGAATGTAGGGTTTTTCTTTCAAATTCAGTTACTGCAGATATGTGCAGATTCTTTTATAAAACAGAAATCGATTTTGTTTTCAGCAGTATGTGTCCCTCTTCGTTATTAAGACGGATTTGTTTTCTATAAATCTCACGCAAAATTTTGATTCCGCTATCATATTTAATGCATTTTCTCGCCAAAACGTATTGTCCGTATTTCAAGATTCCACTGGTCGAAGACTTAAATCATACAAAGGAGGATTTTGAGTGGACGGAGTTAGATAATGTAATCATGGGATCCCATGGTATGTGCAGGTTAACGAATCGTTTGTTTACTTTTTATCAATTTATCGGGTAGAATATCCATTTATTTACCTGCTACGCTTCAAAAGCTTCTTTACTTTCTATATGAAATTAGTGCATCTCATCATAGTGAAGATATTTAGTAAATTAAGTAGTTATTCATCATTTATCATATATATCTATCTAAAGCGCTCGAACGAAACTGTGAAATTATCACAATACAGACCTTACAGACGATTAGTCGCAAGAAAGCAATATGATCTGATAGCATATTTTTAGCCTTTCATGAGATCTTTGTGAGCATTTATACACTGCAAGACACTTGTTTCGACATTACAGCCTCGTTAGTTCCACGGCTTCTTTTAAAAACTATATGATCTGATGACATATTTTGAGCCTTTCATGAGGTCTAAATGGGCGCTAATAGTGCAGGACACGTGTTTCGGCCATACAGCCTCGTCAGTTGAACTATGTTTTTTCTTCTAGTCACTCCTTCGGAGCCCATAACACACCTCATCAGAGGCGTAAAATATGTCACCAGATTATGTTATGAGCGAGGTCTTAGAATAGTTGCAAGAGATTGTTACATTTGACATTGCAAAAGATTGTTACATATGCCCATGTATCAACCATAGGCCATGCCATCGACAACCAATCATTGTAAAAGAACGCTACGGTGATTCTTTCACTTTGAGTCGAATGTGAAATATTTGTCGTCGATTACTCCATATAAGGGTATATTTCCGACGAACTGACTCAACGAAAAGGAGCCGTGCAACTGAGGAGGCCGAAACAAGTGTCTTGCACTATGTAAGTGCCTATAACAGACCTCATGAGAGGCTGAAATTATGTTATCATGCCATAAATTAATAGAAATAAAGGAAGTAATAAAAGTAAGTCTTGTAGTTGTACAAAATCTAAACGTAAAACTGTCATTGAAAATATGACAAAGGTCTAAGATTGCTAAAAAGTAAAATGATGAAAATTGGATCAAAGGGTCATATTAAACTCTACATTCTACACACGTCGAAAGAAAAGAATTGTTGTCTCACTAACAGATAATTCCAAAAATTTTCGTTTCATTTTTTTTTTCATCGAGGCTCATATTACAAGCAGTGAATCGATTGAGGAACTGGTATTCAATTCTCCTAATACTCTAAGAATTCGTATTTTTCATAACACGCATCCAGTTTTATTAATTCCTATCTCTAATTTTCCTCATAACCCTTGCACAACCATACTCACTGATTTCGATGTATACGCTGGTGATGTCCACGACCGTACATGTCTATTTCAATGCACATGCTTCTTAGTGATTAGTTCTGCCACACAGAGGTCCTTTGCTAAACTTTTCGCAATGAATTGTAGAACAGATCTATTTTTAGGGCGGTTGTTGGAGAAATTCTGTTCTAGATCATGAAGGGTTGATCAGTAAATGATTTTAGCCCCTTTGGGACCACTTCTGATGTTAAACTTCAGCTGCAGTGCAGTGCCACTGCACCGACTACCCCTGGGAATCTTCCGATCATCAGCATAAATTAGGAAGCCAGTTTTCGGAAATAATTTAAGTATTGGGATCTCCCGTTCTGAAGCTGTCGAATGATAATTAATAATCTAATGGAAAATTCTGTTCGGTCAGAAGGCAAGGAAACGCGGCAAACCCCCCTCCCCCTTACACGATGCGACTGCATTCCGTTCAGTTCGTAAGGAATAGTGGAATTTTTTGAAAGAGTTCAGCGGTTTTCCCAGTGAAAATACATTTTCATGTGTTCTTCCAGTAATAATTCAATCCAAGCTTGAATTTTGCCATATAATACAAAAAATTCCGCTGTGAAGGTGAAAAATCGACTGTGATTGCAAAAGTTACCTTATCGGTTTAAAGCGTAGTGTCAAAGTAGAACCAGTAAAAGCTTAGTGGAAAGACGGCAATTTTCGAGCTATCGAGTGGCTACAAGAACAAGGAGTGAAAAAAAAGAGTAAATGGTAATTATGAACCTGAAATATGCATCTTTCTACAGCGAAGTGGCTTTTTCGTTGTGACATTCGGAATTTTTTTGACATAAGAATATTTTTTTTACCAAAGTTGTCTTCCAGAGAGCCTTTTCAATCATATTTAATCATTTCATGGTGATAATGTCCTCTCAGAATCTCAATTTATCTAGTAATTTTCCATATTTCCATTGCGGTTTGCGCCAATACAAATTTGCGGAGAGGGACGACGTCGCAATTACAGCACTTGAGTAAGATCTGACGTCGCGTAGCTTGTGCCGAAACGTTCCTTATGGTCTCCAAAGGGTAAATACGTTGTCAGTGGTTCTCATTACCACGCTGTTTATGTTGAAAGTGTCAAATTTTTTGCTTATTTTTGAGTTCTAGAACAAACAATTGGAGTAAAAATATGTTCATGAAGTTCATAACGGTTATATACCCTCTTAGGGCGGTAAAGCGACAGAGTTGTTTTTTTCGGTTCATAATATTAATCTTTTATAAGAATAGTGGATTTTTGTAAGCCTGGGCATTATCTCGTAATGCACCATACTGACGCTATATTGTTCGCAAGGTGTTTGTGAAAAGGCGAAACAATGAATCTGAATAAATATAAATAATACAATATGTGAGGCAGAATATCTCGACAATAGCTCAGAAAGTAAGAATAGAATGAAGGCAAGACAAAAAAGACTACTTTCCATTTTGCTTAGAGGAGTGATGGGGCCGGGCGTAGTGGAAATGTCCTGCAATGTTCGAGTAAAAAAATAGAAAAACATTAAGGTTTTTACGTAGAGCTAAGCACCAAACGGTCATGGCAACATATAGAGGTACAGGAACAATAATCATTATTATATTATATCTTATATCATACTGTATATTGTTCCATATATTATTAGAGAAGTAAAAAAAAGTTACGCAGCATATTACGTGAAACAATGTTCATAGCAACCAGATATCATTTCATTGATTATTAACACGATAAGTACTTTATGAGCTAAGGAGGGTATAGATGTTGAAGCAATAAAGAAGCTGCGAGATAAACTCGATCTCACTAACGAAGAACCTTTTTAAATTTTTTTTTTCTTCTCTAACAGCACTTTCTCTCGCTGTAAAAATTGACCGTCATAGCAGCACGGAGAGGAAAACAGTTTGATGGCAAAAAATGTTTTGGACTTCAGTCTTGTTTTTGAAGACGACTGGATTTCTTAATAATCGATTATTCATAAGGAATGCACAAGAAGAAATACGTATAATAAAAATTTTTTGTACCTCTTACTTAAGGTTCTGAGATATATAAATTCGACGTTGAAGAAGAGGGAGTGATGATGAGGTTACGGCTGAAGTGATGTTATAGTTTCTTCCTACACCTGAACGGTGTTCTGCTGATTTCAAAATTATGGTCAAAAGCAGATTTGAGATGCTTTTGAATCACTTCCTCTGTTCATCATTATAACTTTAGGAGTGTACAAAACAGATTCTGCTCAAGTAATCATCCACTGATTCTGAAAAATTTAAGTCATTCTCGCAGTCTTGACAAAGTCATATTTTTTTGACCTCACTGCCTTTTTTCGAGGGAGAGCTACCCGGTCTAAAGTAAAGCGATTGTTCGTACAAATTATGACCTCTGCCAGCTGGATTGCCTAAAGATGGTGTTGCTAAATGGATAGTGATGAAACTAATGAAACTAACGAGTCTGTAAGGACGAAACACGTGCTGTACAAGAGCTCTTACCAGACCACATGACAAGTTGGCTCAAATAATAATGAAAGGATCTATTGAAATTTGAGCGTGGTCTTAATAAAGCACTCGAAATAAAGGTAATGAGCGATTTGTTGGACAAAGCCATCTTCGTGCTTATCATTAGAGTACGATTATCTCGTTGATGAAAATTTGACGACTTTTTAGTTAAGCCTGCATCAATAGACAAGTTCTTTTCTTCTTTTGTACTGTCCTGGTGAATTAATACAGAGCATAAACTGATATGAAACTGTCCTTACTCAGCAAACAAACTCAAATGATTTGTTGTACGAGCTTCATCACATGTTGCAAATATTCATTTCATTTTGATCGTTCATGTGTTTTAAGGCTAGAATCCACGTATGTGCTGATCACATAGCATTAGAAATGTAATCTCAAATGAGACACCACGTGGAACATTGATAAATGCGCAGCTTCTTAACGCGTATTTTTCCACATTTATATTTTCATCTATACATGTCTCTATGTACTCGTGTCACGTGTACACATGTATATAAATGTGTATATATATATACGTATATATATACATGTGCATGTGTATATGTATGTGTGTATCTATAGCAAATGTACAAATATATCACCTTTACAAGGAGAACCCATTCAGAGTTTTTCCAAATTGAGACATCTGGAGGTTAGTTCTGTTGGTTTACGACGGCTACTTCTGTTATACATAGATTCTGTTACAACTAATAAAGGTGGAAGGTTTATGCGTAAAAGAAAGATTCGGTAGCTAGTCACGATTCGCAAGGTCCATTTTCCCTTATTCCACCAGTATGTTAAAATGTGCTTAGTATGAGAATCTTCAACAGTGTTACTTTTCAAAACAAATAAAAGTGTAGTGCGTAACATAACACCTAAGCCACAGAAAAGATTATCGCCTATCTAATGTCATCTCAAGTTCCCAGTTTCACCCGTCTGCAATCTTGTGGTTGTATCTTATTTGGACTCTGCCATGGACAAGATTAGGTAATAATTAGAAGACCGACAAACGTCCCTTGTATACGTGAAGGCGAGAACTTTCTTATGGCTAGCGTGCATGTAATCATATATATTGACATTTATTACAGAAGGAACGCGCATCAAATCGGAAGTAATAGACAACGTAGACGAATTTGTGGAACGAATGCGTTTTGCACTTAGAGTGTGATTTGAATAGACAAGTTCGACTTAAAGTGAGTTGTGTTTTTTGCAACATTATATGGAGTAAGTATCACAGTGTGACGTTTCACGTCTCAACGAGTATTTCTTCTAACGATTAGACAGCTTTTCAGATATTCGGATCACTTCTGAGTGGGTTCGGTGTAGTCAATTCGGATATTGATATTTGCTTTCGGTTCCAAGAGGATGTACAACCTTTGGTAAAATGTTTTCAAAATTTCCTCATCAACATAAATGGTAGTAGCTGCAGCTACGCATATATTTCACAGTCTTAAATCAAACTTCTGATTGTAAAAGATAGACTGAGAGAATCCAAAAGGTCAGCTTGCTTTGAAAAATTTATATTGTAAAAGAGATAACATCGACTCAAAGTACTGAAGTTGATACGTAAATGGTGATGTTTGCATACAGACCGATAAATTTGCAGTATTGTATACATGTGCATACATGTGTAAATGCATATATGTATGCATGTACATATATATGTGCATACATTGTGTATATATGTTACGCAAGTGCCTATGCTTATATGCCAATATACATATATATATATATATATATTATATATATATATATATATATATATATATATAATATACATATGTACATACGTATACATATATGCATATATCTTCTTGTAAACGATTCGGCCTCACCGCCCCTGAGCGGTCGGTTAACTACTCTCTCCTTTCTATTATTTATTGATTTCGGTTTGAACATCTCTTATATTCTTATGTTCTAAAATTCTCCTAATCAGCTGGCAGGAATGCTGAAAAGCGGATCCGCTGCTAGAAAGATATTCTTTGGGGACGACATTGTCAGAACCTCGAGACGTTTTTTCGACCCTAGAACGTCCTCGATCGGTCGGTCAACTTTATTCGTTCATTCCTACTTTGTTTATTGGATCGTTCTGAATATATTCTGAATCAACTGGAAAGAAATGCGACTGCTAAGAGCGAACGCCGAACAAATTTATGGGAAACGACATCAGCAAGATCTGAAGATCTGAAAACGTCCTTGCAAGGTCTTGTCAGGAATCCAAGGAATATCGATCTGCACAAACAGCAATAAGGTCAGCCCGAGTGCCTCGTACACTCGGTGCTCCCGTCTATGGCTTCAGGCGGCGAGATAACAAGTGAAAGACCACAAAACCACGGGATACTAGGGATACTCGGGACGCCACTGAAACGTGATCTGTCGAATATGCAATCCGCACGCCATGGAGATTGTTTTCTACTTTGTACGTATAATGCAAGAGCACTCTCCATGAACGCCGATCTTCACGCACTTCTTGAAGCAGCAAATCGCATAAAATTCCACATGATTGCTGTACAAGAAACGAAAATTAAGAAGAACACATAGGTCAACTAAATCACGGCGCACTTGTAATTCACGGTGATAAGGTGCCATCGTAAAATATTGGAGACATAAGCTTTGTCCTTCAGCCGTCCATCACTCATCTCGTCGACTCGTACGAAACCCTTTCCCCTCGCCTAGCTACTCTTCGACCCCAACTAGAGCGTAGTATCAAAACTACTGTCATCACCTGTTATTCACCAACCGACGCAGCTGATGAACACGAACTCGACGCATTTAACCAACAGTTGGAAGAATATCCGTAATGATAAGGTGTATCACAAATTTGATGTTGGAGACTTCAATGCCAGATTAGGAATGGCTAACCAGAGCGAATACAGGATTGGAAAATTTGGATTAGGAGAAAGAAACGAAAATGGAAACCGTCTCGCTGGATTCCTGTCTGCGGCACGTCTCTTCCACGAAATTTCACTTTTCCACAAGAAAGAACACCGTCGCTGGACATGGGAGTCACCTAACGGCACAACGCATGCGGAAATCGACCATATACTTACCAACAGAAGATGGTGCCTGCTCGACACAACCGTAGTGCCATCATTCTGTATTGGGTGCGATCACCCCCTTCGAGCAAAGATACGATTCAGCCGTAAGCTGGAAAAAAAATTCATGTAATTTATCAAGAAGATTTCGTCAAACCGTCTAAGATGAGAACAGTCTAAACGAAGTATTATTTGACCATGATTGGCAGATTAAAGAAGATCCGTCCGAGACTACGAGCTACTTGTCGAAATACTAAAAAGGTGCGCCGACTCAGCCCCACTTACTCAACCGGAAGAGCCGATCGCATCTGCTTCACCACGAATGAGTTGCTGATAAAGCGAAGGAAGCTGAAGCTTGATCCAAATGTAACACATTTAGCTCTGTTGATATCAAATACCAGCTGCAGAAGAGCTTTACAGGAGGATCTACATCGGTAGCGACAGAAGAAACTGTTAGAAGCAGCACAAGAGAGATCTAGTCTGGAGAAGTGTCGTCGGAATCTGTGTGATTATAGTGTTCCGCTGTCAGCGTTGATGAACGAAGATGGGATCACGAAAACTTTCCGTCACGATGTGGACTTGATAACGGAGAAATTCTGCACCAATCTTTTCCGTTCCACCATCCCCGTCTCGGACCGTGTAATTCCCACTAGAAAAAAAACCGCCTGGGATTCTCCCCTCTGAAGTTCGAGTCGCAATACAAAATATAAAGAAAAGCAAAGCTCTAGAACCCGATAACATTTTTTCCGATTTTCTGCTCGCAGGAGGTCATAGTTTACATGTACTTCTGGGGGCACATATGACATCTTACTTTCAAAAGGAAAAATATCAGACCAATGGAGGACGTCGCGCACAGTCATTACCCACAAAAAAGGTGACCGAAGGGATCTTCGCAATTATCGTCCAGTCTTTTTGTTAAGCACACTTTACAAGCTTTTTACGAAGATCATCCTTCTGCGTACATCGAGAACATTGGATGAGGCCCAACCATTTGAGCAAGCAGGATTTCGACAGGGTTTCTGCTGCATCAATCACATTCAAACCGTATCTTGGGTCATTGAAGTTTGTCGGGAATACCACGTGCTCTTAATCCTAACTTTCATCGGCTATGAAAAAGCATTTGATAGCGTCGAAATGAACGCAGTCCTATTAGCCTTTGTCGATCATGGTGGATCCGTCCTACATCAGAACCTCATCAGACTATCATCGGAACTGCACCACGAAAATATAGCTCTTTCATCGACCTCTTACTATACCCATTGAGAAAGGGGTTCCACAAGGTGACACAATGTCGCCAAAATTGTTCACCGCCGCACTGCAGTGGATAATGAAGTCGCTTGATTCGGACGAGAAGGGCATACGCGCGGATGGAAAATTCCTATCAAACCCTCGTATTGCGGATGACATTGTCTTATCTCGAAAAGTACTACTGAAACAGAGACGATGCTCAAGGAAGTTAACGAAGCGTGAAAGAACTTTGGACTGCGGATAAATCGCATGAAGGCCCAGTTGATGAAAATCCCGTGGTGCAATGATGAACATATCAAACTGGAGGACCTTTAATTACGGAGACCTCCTCGTACGTGTACCTTGTTCGTTCACTGAATATGAAGAACAAGAGGAGGAACTTGACAGAAGAAGAAGGCAGCGTGGGCCGCATTCGGGCTTCTCAAAGAAGCCACCGACCAAATAACGGACCCCAAACTACGCGCTAGCCTTTTCGATCTACAGTCCTTCCAGCACTCTGTTATGCAGCGGAGACGTGGGCTGATATGGCGACCACGTCAAGGTCACTGCGAACAACTCACAGAGCGCTTAAACGATGCCTTCTGAAAATCAGTGGGCACTCACAACACCTAGCCGGCTTGCGCGATAAATCTTTGAAATAAGCGGTATGTGGAGCTACCACAATGAGCAAGTACGAGAGTAAGCAATTCGTGAGATACGGTGATGATGAAGCTGTGAGGAGAACCCAATGAGCAATGGAGATTCATCGCGGTCGTGCGCTTGGACTGCCTTTGAAAGCATGAGCGTGGATCGACTTTGAGACCACGAGCGTGGAGAACAGCTGTGACGGGTGCATGGAGAGTGTGTCAGAAAGCTACATTCTGGATAATATACATGAAGCATCTGAGTAAGAAGTGTCGAGAGCAACTCAAAGAATGTTGACGGTGGGATAAGATGTGTAAGTGTGGGATAGAACTCCAAAGCTCATGGCGTTGATCAATCCCTGAGGGATACACTATGCATTTGTTTTCAGTATTTGATTTCCTTTGAACTGACTAACTGCATACCTGGCCTTTACAATGACTCGCGGTGGCCTTCCTCTGTGTCGAGTCAGTGCTGCTTATTCTCCCAGAGAAGTCAGGCAACAGTTTGGTGCCAATTAGCTGATCCCGGAGGGATGGACGGGTTAGTGAGCCGTGAGTGCGAGCTCGAATCATCGATCTCGTGCGCCCACTTAGAGCCTCTAACCACTTCGAAATATGCGTTCCAAGTGTGGAATATTTCAAGAAATTATAATTACTTTGTGACTGCACAGAACTGTTGACCTCGGGTTTGGGTCCATTATTTTTTAAATCTTGGAGTGCGATCGATCTTGTAGTTTATGTTGGCATCTCTTTCTGACGCACTTCAGGTTAAGGTTTTATCGCAACATTTCTTTCTATGGAACGAACTTTTGCTTTATTTTTTCTGGGGTTGTTTTAATTTTCGGACTATTCTGCGATCATAACAGCTACCTTAGTGCTGCAAAAATTTTTTTCGCTGTATGAGCACCTTGTCAGACGGACGGCCGGTGACTTCTTATGATGAGCGGACAAGTAATGGTATAACACGGCTACTTGCGTTTTTTTTTTCTTTGGGAACATCAAACTAAACCACTTTCAATCAATTTGTCACAGCTAGCGGGAGGGAGGGGCAAGGGAACAGCTTCTCAAATCTCAATCGAATCCACATACAGATTCAGGCATCCTCGGAGATAAGATTTCAAAAAACGTTTAAGCGCTGGAAAGATGCGCATAGGTGAGCCACTTGACTAAATTTCAAATACAAAAAGGGAATGTATTCTCATCTATATTTGAATTTTCGAGATCTTGTCTTTTTTAATTCCGTACTATACTTGTGTGGGAACTGTTGACATCCTCGAATCCCTGTTGAATTTTCTGTCAGATACTTCAGACACTTTATTGATACGTCTTCATAGTGCTTTTTTTCATTGTGCGGATCCCAGTAATTCTAGCATTCGATTCGTTGTTTCCGTGATAAAAAAGTATTGGTTGGGCGAGTCTCCTTGCAATCTGGAGAATAGCCTGGCTGTGGCGTTCCATAAGGCGTTGTTGGTGATTGCTGGAGAGAGCTGGCGGGTGAACCTCAGCTCCACACGCGCCACGACGAGCATCAGAACAACTCAGCCACGGCACCCCGTTGAACATACTATTATCACTATCTCGAGATTCTAGGGAGAATCGACTCAACAGGCATTTAACCACCTGTGTAACGAAGAAGAAAAAATTCTAAATGCAAGCGAAGGCAAACGCAGAGAAGATCCAAAGGTTTTCATGTGTGGTGATCGTGAGAAAATAAATCAAGAAAAATAACATACGTTTGGAGTGTGTTAAAACTACGCTCAAATTTCAACATATTTCGTCATTATTATTTTGAGCCAACATATCATGTTGTCTGTTGAATGGGCTGACTTATAGAGCCCGATACACGCGTTTCGACCTTGACGGTCTCATCAGTCGGACAGTTAACTGCAGTTAAGTTAGACGAAGAGTAACTGGCCGAGTGATGAGACCGTCAAGGTCGAAAGACGTGTATCGGGCTCTATATGTTAGTCTATCTATCAGACGACATGACATGTTGTCTCAAATAATAATGACAAGATTTAAGAAGTGATAGAATCTGCTCGGCGTGACATATGTTGTCGAGTCATGTAGCTGATAAATTGGCGGTTGAGAACTTTTTTTTCTTCTGATTCAGTGCCTTCTTCTTCGTGCCTCCTTTGTTACGAGCGTATCCAGTTTTAGGAAGTGGATAGTGTGGGAATAGTACAGGATATTGCTCTGTCGTTGAAAAAGATGAGAGGTATAGAGAGTGTGGGCACAGTTATTTGGGCGAAGGTGCCAATCGTTAAGTTCACATGGAAGGATTTAGGCGTGGAAGGAGAGTGGGTTTCATGTCAAGAAACTTATAATTTTTGAAGTATTATTGAAGTCAAACTGTGCTTGCAGCATAAGCTACTACAACGTGTTGGCTTTGCGTAACACGGAAATGCTTAGAGAGTACTGCCAATGGGACCATCGTGTAGCACCCTTAGGCGTTTGGGTGAAGCGGGTGAGTTTTTTAGCGTACTCGGTCAAATTGTGTACATTGTGTACTAAATTTTTCCTAACGTTTCGTAACGTACATTTTCGTACTTTGATTATTTGAAGGACTTTTTGTTAAAAAAAGCTTTTCTATTAAACTTGAAATAATGATTCGATAACTTGAGTTATGGCGATCTGAATACTCTACTGCTTGAATACTTGATAAATGAAAACCTCCTTAGCGCACTTCAGCAGCAGAATAGAACCACATTTCATCAACGGCTGTGTATACTTGCTTGTCTGTAGTCAGTGGATAACTTCTCGCTAAGTCTTCAATATAGTACTCCTTCAATAGCTTGTAAAATATGATTCTGGCAGCAAATTTGCGTCAATGAAGTTATCACGTTTCCTTGAAAGTAGTCACCACGTAGCTTGTAATTTAGAACGGCGAGTACACCAAATAAAAATAAAAGCTCACACTGGAATGACTGTACAAAGACTTTTTACAGCTCTAATAATTTTCTATTCCAAATAACGAAAATCGCACCCCTATCGAGGCGTTGTGCGCAGCAATTTCAGCTCCCTTAAAGCGCACGAATTTCGTTATCTGTTCAAAAGTTTTCCTTCGTTTCGAAAAATTTTTAGATATTTTCATTATTCTCGTATACTACAATACCCTTACTCACTTATTGACTTTTAGTACATAGTCTTCGGGTGCAAATTGTAATCATCTTTCCGCCCTTACAGAACTCTATAAAGACCTTTTCGTAACCAAACCATGTTGTAGAATCATTAAGATTCAAGCTATCGAATGATTATTAGAAACTGAGTAAAACATCGAGCAATTTGCCTGCTTTAGCGCGCCAGCGAGGCCTTTTTACAAGGCGAAGCAAAAAAGCTCCTTTTTCAAAGGGTTAATTCGAATCATAGCTGCATCGCGGTTTATACTCTATTTGAGCTGTGTGATTTATTACTCGAACTAGTGTTCATTTTTAAAATTTCTTGAAAGCATGTAAGATTATGAAATTACAAGCGCATAGTCAATAGACTGCGAAAAAATCTGGCTAATCACTGCGTTCATTATTTCTTCCTGATTGCAACTTCTTCATCATAAATGGTTAGTGTTTCTGGACACGAAATACGATGTAAAGAGCAAGCGGTCCTTCAAAAGTTTAGTCAAGCCTAGAAAGTCTTCGATATTTCCATTTCGAAATTCATCCTAAAGTCAGCCATTATTGATATTCTTAATGGACTTGCTACAAAAATTGCTAATATGAGAGCGAACTTTGAATCACAAGAGTTGACGACTTTTGACTTAGAAATGTTTAGCTACTCCTAGTGAAAACTTTTAAAATTAACCAATTAATCGGGAACGTTGCATGGTGGCCTTTGGTAATAGTGGGTTTCCGACAAATTTTCGATTGTTCTGAGTTGAAAATCGCGCAGTTTTCCGAATAAGTTTGACCAATCTCTCAGTTAGAAGGAGCCTTTATCTACAAATTTGACCTTGTAGTGCTCTATTTTATCCGTCCACGTTTTATTAGTGATTCATCTCAGTGGGCAAAGTCTTGTGACATCGGTGACGCCTCCCGTGGTTCATTGTCGTCATATGCGTACATTATCCTACTCATTCACTATCTTCAGAACTGTGATCCTCCAGTAGTGCCACGTTTGCAAGAGGTACCCAAATTTCTAAGCCATTTAGTTTTTATGTTCATATTACACTTTTACTCATTTTCGACACAGTAAAGCATATGTTCATGCTAACCATATTTTCTATAAATTTAGTGCATTAGTTTTTCAATCAAATTTTTCCTGCAGGATTTTCGAAATGATGAAACAGAGCCAGTTATAGTGGATGATTGTGATGTTTATTTTCATCGTGGTGTAATCGATGGATGGTCAGAAAATCGAATGTCTGTTGGCAAGCTGTTCACAGGCTTCCTTGATTACTATGCTCGGTTCGACTTTGAAACGAAGGTTGATGCTCTTTTCTCTCATAGTTTTACTTGCGACCTTGAAACATGCTTCTTTGATCTCAAAAATTACTCTCCGTAATACTTCACGATTGAAACGTTAACAAAAATAATACACGGTCTTGAATTTCTTTCCTTAAACATTTATATCCTCAGGATCTGTGACGAGCATAATCATCATGGTAGCCAATTATTCCATTATAAATGGAAATCATGTTCTAATTATCACTAAATCAAACTTATCCCCACAAAATCCTTCTGTTACTGCACGTCAGAGTTATAAATACAATGATTCAATTTTGTTCCAGCATGGCCAAATACTCTAGATTAGGTGAATAGAAATGTTTCAGAAAAAAAAAAAACGAGATTGACATCCTATTACTCAGCTACTGCTGAGAATCCAAATCTTATATGACAGAGTATGAATTTTTTATTAATGGGGGACTAGAACTTTTGACGCAAGTGGAGAGTTGCGGTCCCGTCACTCCTTCAAATATTATGATTTAATTCCACTATTTATTTATGTATTCATTGGCACCATCCGTCATCACAATTTTTGTTGTGCTGATCCCAGTACTTATGGCATTCAATTTGTTTTTCGTTTTCTTCTTGAATGACGTAGAATACTGGTCAAGTATATCTCCTTGCAATCTTGAGGATAGCCTGGCTGTGGCGTTCCATAGGGCGTTCTTGTTAACTGCCCGATAGTGTTGAGAGGGAGTGGGAGGGGAACGGGGTGGAGCTCGGCTCCACGCGCGCTGCGACGAGCATCACAACCACTCGACCACGGCGCTCCCCGATATCATACAACAGTAGTAGTATAAAAGACAGTAGGATTAATAAGAGTAGATGAGAAATACAAGCAGATATCAATGATATAATAAGACTGCTCATTGTTCGAAGACTATGTTTTGTGGAAAAGAAACTTCGATCAAGAATTGTGAACTGAAAATATTTCTGGCTGTTAAATTGTTGTTTCCTGCTAAGCAACAGTTCTCTGTGATTCAGTTCATAAGATTTAAGATATAGGTAAATCTCAAAAAATGCAAAAACACTTGTGGCTCTGCAGTGCTCACAATTTCATCAACGTTTCTAACAACCTGTAGCTGTCAAGAACCAGTTAGGATTTATATATTTTACAAGAATAAATATTATTGCAGTCATGGCACTGTTAAAATGTTGCAGGTCATGGACGCAGTTTGGTATGCAAAACTTTCTACTCCAGGCGAAAGTTGAACCTTTGTCTTATCCATGTCGGTAACGTGTGCTTTGGATATTGAGAAAAGATTAGCCGCAGTGCGGTGGTTTCGGTGGTGTACTGATATAACACGTTTCCGGAATGGGTGGAACGAGGGTTCAAAATCCGACTGAGGTTGAATGTTTTGCGCATATTTGGACAACATATTTGGAATAAAACTATTTGAGTTTCTTGCGCCTTCAGTTGGGCTCGCTATTTTACTGCTTGAGTGGATCACCTATTCGGTTGAAAATGTGCCTCAAATCAGCCAAGCGGATTTCAATAACAGTTTTGCTCATGTCGTTTGTTGATAACCGTGATCCATCGAGGTTACATGCTTTGTGTGTTGAAATCTAACATAATCAAGTACAACGAAGTGTGCAGATGTTTTGGGGAAGAGATATACTGGATACCCATTTTTGTGTATAATGTTTGTTATCGGTTTACTTTCGTATGATAGGTCGTACAAATTCGTCGCAAGAAACCATTACGGAAATGCGAAAAGGCATGGAATCGTCCTCTATGCATTGAAGACCCGTTCGATTTAGCGCATAATCTTGGATCCGGTGTTTCTAACAAAAGTGAGCTATTCACTTTTTCTTCCTTGACCTTCTCTGTTGTAATTTATCTTTCAGTGTATGTCTTCATTATTCAAAATATCCACAATTCCCGAAAGAATTTTCTACTGTCTGATATTCGAAACGATTTCTTGAAACTGAGAGATATTGCTCTCGAAGGAGAAATGCCTCATGACTGTTATGACTCCTATGGGGTAAGTCTACAAATTTAGTGCTTACTTTCAAGATTTTTCTTTTTTTTTTCGTCCTAGCTGTTGTTATGATTGAAACAATTTCAGAGTTTACTATTAGAAAGGTGCCAAATGGGTTTCAGCACCTCTTAATCCTCGCCAGTTCCGTAAGAACCATAGTATCGAGCATTTTGCGGAGAATGACCAAAGGTATGTATTATGACTCGTTATTTTGTGACATGAACTTGTGATCTGCATCTATTTTTCGGATCTACTGGCGATTGAGTCAGATTTGAATTGAACTGAAATGCGTCACCATTGAATTGTATGTTTTCTCTTATCCCGAGTACGTAATATTTTGAAGAGTGCAAATAACCCGCATAAGTATCACTTCTCTCCTATGAATGAAGCAATACGATAGAAACATCAACAGTGACAACAGATAATAGGTCACCAATGAAAACAGCGGAAAAATTTCTTCATAAATGTTAATCCGTCTCTCATTTATAAGCAAGTTTTCAGTCAATAATATATCCAAAGATGCCGAGAGATATGTTAAACTCTCACGCGTTCTCGGCATGGTTGAAACGCGGCTTTATAATCCCACTTGGGGTCGAAAGTTTAGCATATCACTTGGGACCTTTGGATATGTGGTTGTAACGTGATAATACTGTTGTAAAAGCGGTAAGATGAAAGTTCTTATGTGATATATATGTATAATTTCAAGATTCCTTATATTTTCACTGCTTTTACGCAGTGTCATGATTTTTTTTTTCGAATATACATACTAGAATTAGTGGTGAATGTTAGGCAAAAATTCGACCTTACGAGTTGAACGCACGTCCCCGGTATGGATGAAACGTGGGTTCAACTCCCCTTCTGAAGTCGGAGTTTTGCTTACTACTTCTCTCAGGTGTATGCGTATATGTATACACCTATATGTGCATAAATTTGCACACATGTATATATGCATGTATATAAGCATGCATATGCCACGTATATGTATATGTATGCTTATATCTGATTTGTATTCCTCGAGCATTGGAAGGTGCTGGAGGGAGTTTCGGTATACTATCAAAGTCTTTTTTTATAGATTATGTGTGTATAGATTAGGTGTTATGTGTATTTCTATAGTTTTTTATTTTTTTTAATCGTGTGTCTATTTCATTTTTATTATATTCTGATATTTTATTATTGCCTTTTTTCGTAAATATCAGATGTATATTCTTAGACACGAAGCTGAACAATCGCCGCAGCGGAATGGCTCTAAGCTAGAGAAGTCTCATGTAGGTTTTCTTGTAGGTTCTGAGGTTCTCAAAGTGACTGCATCAAAGTGTGATATATTTTAGACTGGCAGTAATCGCAATCCTGCCCGACGTCCTGTATTTGGGACTCAAATCCACTTAACTGTTGGAAGAGGTGTTTTCAACCGCGTAAGACAGTATCATATATGATTTATGTGGTGTCTGGAATCTCCCAAGATTTCACTGCATTGATCGCGTTTTTGATTCTCTTTTGAATCAGAATTTTTTATAACGTTGAGTGTAGTCTTTGAGGCGCCCCTTTGACAGTAATTCACGCGTCCGTCCAGAGCCTGTGCATAACAGATTAGCTTGTTTTACTACCATCTCTTGTTTTTAAGAGTACTTTCATCCTGTTTTTTAGGTCTCTTCATTTTGGAAAATTTCCATTTGGAAATGGTAATTATTCATAATGCAACGACGAAGTAATGTATTTCATTTTTTTTTCAGAGAGGTAAACAGCTGCCACAAGCTGCGAAAGCATCCGGGATGAGCTGCCCTTGCGAACTATGTGCACAACATAATGATGGCGTAGGAGATGATTTTCTATAGCATGCTTTTCCTCCTGGAGCGTATTCTCGTGAATCCACAGCTTTTGAAATTTACCCAGTGTTTTTCTAGGGCTTGAAGTACTGAAATGAACTCTTGTTATTTCCTTCATTGATGGACATCACTGTTTGAATTTTGATAGGTGATGTTAGAACGCGACAGTAGTGTTTTGCTTAGCTCGAACTACGTTAAACTTCTCAGTGCGGGATCTTTTTTCTTCACTCCTTATTTGACTTATCAAAATCCGTGCGTCTTCTGATACGTTAGTGTTGACTAGCTTCTTCCTAAGGGTCGCGTTTTGGATAACTATAATTTTCGCGCTAGTGGAAGTATAGCAGTCATTTGTTGTTTTATTTCTAAGCGATAATCTGAATCTTCGTGTTTTCCTTACTTTTCTTCTGATCAGGAATTGAATTTTGCTCAATTGTTTGATTTCCTCTTTTTAGTGATGTCTTTCTACAGCTTTATTATAGCATTTCTTTCCTTGTATATTCTCATATTCAATCAGTGAAAGTAGCTAGAAATTGTCACTGACGTTCTAGTGACCTATGGTGGAGCTGTTGGACTGTATGTAAAATTGAAGCTTAGATTTGCTTCTCTCGCAATTACTCTGTTTTCGATTTGATTTTCCTGCTAATTCAGGCTAGCTCGCCATGTAGCAATAGTGCTGTTTTTTGTCACTGATATCTTCATGTGGAATATGGGTCTACCACGTTTCAGTCACTTAAGCATATCTTTAAGAATCTATGAGAAACGATCGGATATTTTTTGAAACTTGCTCCAAGCATCGAAGCACAGAAAGGAGTTTTGAAGTGTCCTTTGTTTGTTGTTCATTAATAAAGATTTGCAACTGCATATAAGGCCAATATCGGCCAAGGAGCGTTTGAGTCGCACCACTATGCGTCATTAAGAACTCTGTTTATTCACATTGGCTCGATAATCATACACGAGATCATTAACCACAAGAAAACACTTAACTATTCAGTATCTTCTGTTTAGCCGCTCCGAGGTGTTAATGATATTATTTATTGAATATCAGCGAAGCACATAACAATACAGTTAATAATGCAGCACGAATATTACAACAGTCGTGGTGGCTAACGTTCCGGCAAGGTTCGCCATCTTCAGAGCCTGGAAAGGTCAAATTGATTCGCGAATTATTAAATCAAAGGCGTTCATAACCCTAGCAGAAAATGTAAGAGATAAATTTTTGGGTCGCATAGAAAAACTTCATTTCAAAAACACTCACCGCTTAGATGTTTTAGGTCGTTCAGTTAATCATTGAAGACGTGCCTCTTGGGGTCTATGATAATGTAAGACTGTGCCTGGCTCAGGTCGGGAATATTAGCCTGAGACATGGTGCTAGGTCACGCGTTATTACGAGGCATTCCTCTTTGCGGTTCATTTTTGGGCCTTTTCTATGAATCCAGAAGGCTTCCAAAGTTTTACGCGTAGACGTTTTCGATTCCTGTGCAAGGACAGGGACTAAATTATTCGATCAGTCCCGAGGTAGGTGCGTAGTCGGAGGTAGTAGTTTTGTTTATTTCCTGTAGCATGAATTACGTCTTAATTTCTTTGAATATCGTGACTATGTACCAACTTATGTCAACCTTATGACTTTCATAATAACATTACGTACAAAGGCTTTGACGACTTGAGAATTGTGGTTTGCATTTTTTTGTGCCTTTTGTCTAGGCAGAAAAGATATCAGTAGTGGATGTTTTTTTGTCTGATATTTCTGATAATGAATGTGATAGGTGCATGTGAGTCTTAGTGATGTAGAAAATTTCCTCACGTTGTTACTCTGCTCAATCTTTTTGTGGTGCAGCGTTGATAGCACTGGTTTTCATTCTGCGCTAAATATGAAACGTAATGAGACTTTCAATGTCTGATTAATTTAGCATTAGCATAATTATAGGATTCTGAACACATTGAACATCGCAGAAATGTGATGTGGTGAAGAAGTCCGGGCTGGTTTGGTTTTTGATGTAATTTTTGTCATGATTCTATTATTTTGTTACAGTTCAATTGCGCATTTTCTGGCGAACATTTTCGTATACAATATGGCTGCAATTACTTGAAAGTAGCTGTCTTGAAATAAATTCGCTTATTATAAATGCACGAATGGCGCGTAAGGGAAAATTTTAGTGGAGTGGCAAGCAAGAGATTGAGGGGATGAGTAGTGAGCGAATTTGTTCCAAGACAGCTCCATATTAGAGTAATTATAGGCAAGCTGTATAAGAAAATCTTCGCCAGAAAATTTGCAATTGAACGATACCAAAGTCTTCCAATTTCATTGCAAAATCATAATTAAAACCAAAACGGCACGAACTTTCTACACAACCTATTAGTTTTACCAGCATAGTGCTACTCTCTTGAACTAATATTGTTGACTAGATAAAAATCGATTAATGAGCTTTATTTCTGTGGCGAAATTGCACTACCACTGACATTAAGCATAGAGGCGGATTCACATAATCTGCGAGCGCTGATAGGATTGCAGTCGTTTTGACAACGACAAGGATTTAAGAAAAGGCGTAGGTGGTGTTTGTGTAAAATTTGAATGCTCTTTGAATGTTATGTATTCAGAAGAATCCGTGTTCAAGTCCTGTTCTCAGTTGGTTGAGATTCGGCCAAAGTCCTATGCGTGAAGGAACTTATCGTAGGATGTGGCGTAAAAAGAGCAAGGACGTAGCGTAGAAAGAGTGGTGTGCAAAACAGGTGTCAGTAGTGCAACGGATTCAAGCACGCGCTCCGGGATAGAGTTAGATGTGGGTTCGAGTCCCGCCTGACGCGAATTTTTACACATCACTCTACAAAGCCGAAAAATTTGAAAATAAGGAAAAAATAGGTGAATTTGAATTTCGAGAGAAAAAGTGTACGCACGTGCCTATTTTCAGCACAGATTGCCCTTATCTATGAATTGTTGAGGCATTTAAGAGTTCTGCTATCCGATGTCCTACATTCGCTCGCGAGGTTCATAATGTTGTCTTAGGAATTTCTACTTTCGAATTTCTTGTCTTTCATGCAAATGCTCTTCCATGTAGGAACAAAACGATGTATTCAGTTTGATAATGTGCTCGTTCCTGATAGTTCCTCATTCCGTCTTTGCACACCAAATCAGGCGTATCACACTGAAATTTATATGGTCTATTGTCGAGGTTGTTGGTTTGCAACAAAGTTGTTTAGCAGGAGGACAAGTGAAGAGTTTGTAATTCCCATCCAGGCTTTCTCCTGTGTGGAAACAAAGTGAGTGGCCCATTTAGTCATGGTCTCCCACAGTATTTGATGAGGAATGCTACCGGAAAGCTACCGCAGTACATTTGAGAACGCCAGCCAAAAATTTCACACTGATGGTCACTAAATTGAGTAGTCGATTTTCTATGCCTTTAGAATCTAGTCTTATCGACTTTTTGAACCTCGCTTCAAACATTCGATATTGTCTCTGAAAATGGTCAAAGCCTTGTCAAGGTTGCTACTTTAGTGGCATACGCACGACTCGGCGGTATCACAGCTTCATCACCGCTGCACGCGCTACACTGAACAGTGGATCTATGCTTTGACTTATCATCATTAAGTAGCATTTGGATATAATATGGCTCAGACCTGATAATTGCCATACATGTGGTCCGTTATGTGCACCTATACAGTGCAATGTGCGTGTTGCGGCCTTGCAGCCTCGTAAGTTGCACGGTGCCTTTCGTCTGAGTCAATCCCTTGTGGACGAGAGCCTCCTTGCATAGAGGAACCGCAGACATGATAATTATCCCTTTGCGGACGGTGCCATTTTTGGCTGGTGGGTGGCTCGGACGGCTACGAAGAAAGGCTGCCACCACCTGTTCAACGCTAATGTGGTAGTTTTTTTTAACAAATTTATACTTTTTTGTCAACAAATGAAATCTCTTTGTTAATAAATGGCCAAATATGATAGAACAAGCTTCAGCAAGATTATTTTTTATTGAAAAAAGTAATTGCTCTATTTATAATTCACACTTTCAAAGGCAAGTATCTATGAGAAGGCTCTATTCAGACCTTTGACGAACATTTCTATGATATTTTGTTTCTACTAACCCGCTATCCAACCCAGTTCATCTTTTATTTCTTTCAGTTCACATGTACTTTAGCACATATACCACATAAAATTCATCATACTGGCTGAAAATTGAAAACAATGAATAGTTCGTTAAAAATAGTGCTTCTTATTACGAGAGATCCCACTACATCGATAAATCTCAATGTTTTTTTCATTATTAGTGCATCCAGATTTCCATTCCTCATATCAATGCGTAATTTCGTTCGAATTCGTTACACATAACTATGGTATACGAAGAATAGACGGAGGTATAGCGGTTCCTTTCGGTTATCTGCACCCTGTTTGATCCCTTTTTTGAAATGTTTTTTTTACTCTTACAAGACTTTTTGGCAACTATTCGATAACTAAAATCAAGTGAATTTGAAGGGCGTATTTTATTTCTTATAAGGCCTGTTTTTTGCACTATAACAGTTGAAATGAAATTTTGTTCTTCAAGCCAAACACGAGCACGAAACACGAAAGAAGAAAATCAGCATGCATACGGTCTTGAGAATTGATAAAATTTTGTTCCACATTCAAACATTTCTCGCCGGATAATTTTTTTTGCAAGGAGTGTATAATCATTGATTGGGGCAAATTTTATAAATCTTAACAGTGTACTTGATTTTTAGAAAGGAACTCTTATAGCATTGTGAAACCGAAAAAATTAGTTTTCGAAAATTTGGACCACTTTCGATGTCCGCATCCTGATTTAACCTCTTGGGAATGACGCCTTTTCTAATTCTTTTGATGATTTCAAAAATTGCTTGATAGCCCAAACCTCGTCAAATTTGAAGGTATACTTTGTCGTCAGAATGGCTTCCTTAATGCGCTCTAACAGCTAAAACAAAATTATTTCCACACTCAAGCATTTCTGGCTGAGTAAACCTCTTCCGCTGAACTTTCAAAATTTGTTTGATATTTCAAATCTCGACTATTTCCCTAATAACTTTATTTATGAAGAACTATTGTTGTACTGTAGCAGTTGAGAGAAGATTACGTATCGCAGAGAGTCGGTATGTTGCAAAAGGCGCGGTGACTTGGGGAAAATGTCGTGAAATCCCACCCGTTGGAGCGTGTAACCCAATTTTCTCTTGACTGCTACGGCGTTCCAAGGAGTTTTCTGTAAAAATCAACATTTAATTGGATTCACTGAGATTTGCGCTATCGAACGGTTGATGATTGTTCATAGAACAAACTTTGTCCGGGAAGAAATCTTCAAATGGGAAACAAAATTTTATTCTTACTGTTACAGCGCAAAAACAGGCCATTTGAGAGGTAAAATGTACAGTTCAAATTCTTTTGATCTGAGCTATTGAATGAATACCAAAAGTTTGATAGAATAGGTCTTTTCTACAAAAAACCAAGGGATCACACGCGCAGTCCTTGAAACGCGATGGAATGTGGCAAACCATTTTCAAAAGAAAGGATTTTCGAGACAGTTGAGCATTATCCTTCTTAGAAGAACGTTTACAAAGTTCTTTCGATAATAATTTGAGTTTTTTGGCAAAAAAAATTTATAAGAACTTAACTATGTAATCCAAAAAAATACGCTATGAATTAGAAAAATTGTATCGGAATTGCACAACGTCATCTTTTCTTTATCATTAGAAAGTACTGTGTAATTATTTCTAGACAACAATCTTAGTATTAGAGTCAGAATTTTCCAAGCTACTGAATTACTTCGAAAATACCAAGAAGATAGGAGAAAATGTTCAGTAAGTGCTGGGAATATAATCCTTTTCGCAAGGGTACGGTCTTTTCCTCAAAAAAGAGGGAAAGATTCTGGGTAGCATTGGCGTTAATCTTGCTAAAATCATTCATACAAGAGCCTCATCAACAATATTTTGACAAATTTCGATGATCATGTTCTTCTGAGAAGTTAATCAGCTTAAATTTGTATTGAAGCATGCACCACTCTTCGTAACCGTCCGAACGGCGCGCCCAGCTGAGGGTCATAATGAATGGCCCTCGTCGCCCGCAATGGGTTAGACGCGCCCTCAAGTGATGAAAGTTCTCAAACGGGCAGTGTTTTGCACTCGATTGCTCTTGGCTGGTGTTATCGTGAGATATCATACCATTCGTTCCGAATGTTTTCTTAAGACCACGCTAAAATCTGAATATGTTTCAATAGATCCTTTCATTATTATTTGAGCCAACTAGTCATGTGGTCTGGTAAGGGCTCTTGTACAGCCCGATACACGTGTTTCGTCCTTACAGACTCGTCAGTCGGGCAGAACTCGTCGTCTTTCGATATTTTCATAGTCAATTCTCTCGGGAGCTCTACTCCCTTACAGAGAGTCATCGAAGACGAACGTTTTACAGTCTATGTCAAGTGAAATTTTCATCCAACACATAGTGTTTGCGCACTCGATTGCTCGTTGGCTGGTATTTTTATCAATTATACCTTTATTTCGAGTGCTTTATTAAGACCACGCTCAAATTTCAATAGATCCTTTCATTATTATTTGAGACCACATGACAAGTTGGCTCAAATAATAATGGAAGTATCTATTGAAATTTGAGCGTGGTCTTAATAAAGCACTCGAGATAAAGGTGTAATATTTTTCAATACTCAAGAAAACACTCGAAACGAATGGTATGATATTTCACGACTACGAGCCAAGGGTCATCGAGTGTGCCGCTTTGATGATTTTTGTCACTTGACGACCCGTGTGAATATTACGTCTGCGATTCCTCTACGTAAGGGCTTTCTCCCCAAGAGGGATTGGCTCTGACCAAAAGGCACCGTGCAAGTGACGACGTTACAAGGCCGAAACACGTATATTGCACTGTATAATTGTCCATAACAAACCACATGCATGGCTCAAAAAGCAAATGTCAGGCATTTTGAAATTTGAGCGTGATCTTAAGAAGACACTTGAAATGAATGGTACGATAGTTTGGCTTAGTGAACTTGAACGTCAAACGGGCAATTCAGCGGGAGACATTTTGGCGAGTCCGCTCCACCCGTGACGGCATCGCCAAGCGCCACTAGGGACGAGTTACCTCGCATACCCTCATGGGGCGTGGCGCGCACATCGTGTCCATTTTGAATTTCTTCTTGTAATTGGTTGGTCGAGGTTTTATTTTGAAATTTTTTTCTCAAGTTGTTTTTTTTTTGTTGATCTCGATTCTAATAGATTTCTTTGAGTACGAAATTACGAGTACTCAAGAAATTAATGGGACCACATCTCTCCCCAAAAACCGATGGATCTAAGTATTTTCATTCTGTACTCTCGCCGAGTTTGAGTTCTCTTTTCCCAGCAATTTGTAAAGGCAATTTTTCCCTTTTTCCTTACAATATGCTTGGCAAACAATTTTTGAGCCACGCATGTCAGTGGTCTATTGAAGAGGGCTGACTTATAGAGCCCGATATTAGCCTATAAGTCAGCCCTCTTTAATAGACCACTGACATGAAATGATCACCAAGCACATTGAAATTTGATCTGTGGTCTTAAGAAAAACTCGAAAAGAAGGATATTTTTCCTTACACCTATCAAATTCTAGATCCAATCAAGAAAATAACAACCTACTTTAGTTTACCAGGAACGATACTTCGAATATGGTTAATACGCTTAGAAGTTCGATCAGATCGTGTTTTATTTCAAATATGAGGAGGTGTTGTGACGAAGTCTTCATAGTTTTTATGGATTTTCTGGACTTCTTTGAAGATAATCTGCATCTTTAGTGCATAACATGAACGCATGAAAACTTTGTTGATCTCCGTATTGATCTTTCACAGAATTGTAAGGGGATAAAAATTGTCTTACTAGTTGTGTTTTCTTTAAAAGAAAGCTTGCGCGAAGTTTGTTAGTGCTCCAAAGTCGATAGCAAACTTTTTGGTGTTTTTTTTTCTACTTCCTCGAAACCGTAGGTGATATTTCCAGATTAAAAATTAGAAAATTAAATTCTTTAGAAATCCCATTGGCGGTATAAATTTCAAAAAAGTATGGGCGAGCACGCGCGCTTTTCGCTAATGGAATAATTTTCCTAGTTTTCTTGTGTTTTTTCATGGATAAAAATAAATAGAAATTACTAAAAATTACCCAAATTACGATCAAGTACTGTTTTCCAGCACATGCCGCCGCTCTTATCTATGAACCGCTCTTGTTTATAGGATTTTAAAGTGGTAAGAAAAATTCAAAGGAACAATAGGCTTAGACTTCAATCTCAATCTCGAGTCAGTTGAAGGAGGCAATATCAGCTTCTCACAAGTTATACTTGAAAGAGGAGACAGTTCGCAGGCCTTTTTCAACATTCGTGCCGAGTTTCAGTGAAAAACGGTCTTTCGAATTGATACTTATCGTTATTTACTTAGTGTGTGGAGGATTACGTTTTCAGATATTGTACCAGAATCATCGTGGAATGTCAGTGTGTGGAATAAAAACGATAAGAGGATAAGGCTTTTGGTGTTGATCGATCCCTGAGGGATGCGCTACGCATTCGTCTTCAATTTTTTACTTCGTTCAAAATGATTGGATGCATATCTGGTTCCTAAGGTGACAACTGATGGCTTAGCGACATATAGAGCCAATGCTGGCTATGCTACCAGACAATTCGGGTGGTGATTTTCCCACCCTGGAGGGATGTATGGCGTGATGAGCCAACGAGCGCGCGATCGTACCATCGGCCTTGTGTGCGATGCAGAGCGCCTCTAACCACTGTGCCAAACACTCTCTGTGTGGCACATGTGTTACGTTTTGTAGATACTCGATGCTTACTTGAACGGCCCGTCTTTATTGATCGGCCCCAGCACAGGAAACTGTGCTGGTTTGGCTGTTTTGTTCTTTAGAATGCCAAGGTAAGTCTAGCCGGGGGCTTCTTCGGGTCGTCACCACATTAGAGCAGTCGTCGGACCTTGTGGATCGGAGGAAGATTACCACTTTGCAAATAGCAGCTACCAAGACGGTGGTCATTCCTGCTACGGTTTACTCTTTGCTGGGCTTTCCGGGCGGAAATGTCGGATCATTTCCTAATTTGGATGGTCATGCCGCAGTGTTGAATCCTCGCTGTACCTCGTAGGTTGACACCCAGTTCACCTTCGACCACGCTAAAGCGGCAAACTATATGGGAGGTTATGTCTTGCTACGTGGTCTGATCTGAGGACTATACGGATGAGCTCCCATAACAGAAGTACAATGACCGTTTGGGCCTCAACACATCCATGACAGCATAGCCTCTTTGGAGGTCATTACTAGTACTACGCTGCAGTCACCGTGACCTCTATAGAAAGCATTTTTTCTGATGATTTCTTTTTAGGCACAGAAGTTTCTGTTTCTCACACTTCCTGAAACCATTCGGTAGTTTATTGATCGCAGATGCTCTAGCGGGTATCGTCCATAAGAGGATGTCTTGTTTATAATTCCTCATTTTCGGCAAGAGACAATTGTCCCTGAGGAGAGCATTCGAGCAGTACCTTGACTTCCCTGAACTGACATTGCTGATTTGCGACAGGCAACTCGTTTTCTAATTTTCATTTGTCATATAACATTTTGATAAAGGATGAACAGGATAAAGCTATTGGCTGTGATTAATTCTAGAGGAGTGCGCGATGCATTCGTGTTCATCTCGTATCGTTTCAGGTGATTGAATGCATATCTGGCCTTTACAATGACAATGACTAGCGATGACCTACCAATGCATCAAGTCAGTCCTGCTATCCTCCCACGGAAGTCTGGTTCCATCCCGCTGACCCCGGAGTGACAGAAGGTTTGGTGAGCTTTGAGTGTGGTGTCGAGCCATTGCCCATCGACATTGATCGACCACGCACGTGACTCAGAGCACTTTTAACCATTGCTCCACACTTGACTTTTTGATATTGTTTTGGATGAAGCAATTTGGAAACGATAGGATGTACACATTGCTCATTTTACACAACTTCATTAGTGTTGGCAGTAGTCTATTGCACAAGGGAGTGGTTTCTTTTTACACACGAATTATACATCAACCAAAAACATGCGAGGATCTGCAGCTCAGCATGGAGCATACACAGGACGCGAAATGCACCGTATTCTCTTCAACACAGAAGGATATTTATCTACGGAACAAAATCGGGTGCAGCAGCTCCCAGATCGCGGGACATGAGACCGGTGTGACCCTCATAAGGTCGTTGCTGGAGTAGGGCTTCTGCACACTTACTTTACACTACTGCGCTTCTGCATATGCCAGCTGTATTTTGGTAAAAGGAAAGTAGTGCTGAGAGGTGACATATTTTCGAGGAATTACATGTTTAAAACTGGACACACTTCGGTCACTAAGGTGTTCCTCGATACTACAAACTGCGGCGATTCATCCACTTTTTTAATACATTTCATCTGTCATAGTTGCCAATGATCTCGAGTGTTCTGCAAAACTTTTGCTTCAGGCGAGACTCTAACCCACATTTCACCCTATCCGGCGGCACGTGCTCAAATTTCTCGCCAACCCAATATGCTATCAAATGTCATAAAAATTTGTTAAAAGACCACAAGAACCATAGCCGAGTAACAGAATGCCCGTTAACTGTAAAATATGGTCTTATCTTTGCCATTACAGTGCCCAGAGAAGCCTGTTTCCCAAAAAAAAAAATGATATGCAAGAGAATTGAGTGGTGAGCGAAATTTCGACCTCGGATGAGAGTTGAATTCGTGTGAGGTCGAATTATTTTTAACCCCTCAGTCCTCATATGTGCATTTGAAACATCATAGCACTGCGAAAAAACCAGTGAACATAAGAACTCTTGCAAAACTATATCATTGAAGCTATTATTCAAGCTATCGAATGACTCTTAAAATTCTGAGGGAAGAGCGGAAGAAGCATTGTCTTTTAGGGGTTGAAAATTGGCCCCGATAGCGGAATTCTATGCTGTTTTCCCTTTACATTGTTGTTATTGAATGACCTAACATTATTCTTTATTCCGAGTCGTTAATTGTGCGGTTCTAAGCACTTCTTGAATTCTGTTCGTTTGTTGTTCGCATATATCATCTATCATGATGATCTTTCGATTTGCGCTTGGGTTCGGTTGCTGTGTGAGGATTTTCGATCGTCTTCATTAATGTCATCGAATATCGGTCAAGTCGATTCGATTCGGAATCGTGTGATACCTCTACCAGTGCCTCTCCAAGTCGTCACCACAGGCAGGCGCTATGTTTTTGTAGATTGGAGGAAGTTCACTAATCCCAACTAAGTCTGATATCGATCTCTTAACTCCTTAGAGAGATGATTAATTTGACTGACTAAAGTGTGGTTCGAACTAAGGCCTTATGCTTATTGAACGGCATCATTACGATTGTGCTAACCGTGCCCTATATAGATGCATACATATGTAGATGCCATAGCATTTTGCTGACTGTTATAAGAGATCATTTCTCATTTAGGCCTGCCTGTTATTGGCCTCCAGAACGGGCAAAATGTATCGACGTTGCGGCATATTCAGCTAACGTAGGATTTACTCCATTCTCTCTGATATCGTTTTGAGATTTCTGTGTTTTTTTTTTTTGGATATTTGAGAGCATATTTGAAGATTTCAGTCCTCACATCAGTAAGAACAATGCGGGTATGATCGAAATAAGCAGAGCAATGAGGCTATACAGAGGTGCGATACAAAATGATGCCAATAAAAAATAGGTCTTAACTGAAGCTTCACCATACTAAAATTATGAGTGTATTATCATTACAGAAGACAACTCATTTACACCGTACCAATTTCATCTGATTCATCGATTCAAGATAGAGTTGGAAATCCACCTATCAAATTATTTTGGCGTCTACGCATCCTTGATGGTAGGTTCAGGTATATAAGTATCTTGTTCATCCTCGCTTGGTCGTAAAATTATTGTATGAGGGGATTTCAACGATACGTGGTGTTCCTGAAGTTGTTCAGTGTCGTTCAAAAAGTTTAGGGGCTAGAGTAGTGAACACCATATTTATTGAACAAAAGTAGAACTGTGTGATTTTGGTACTGGCAGAAAGAACAGCTGCGAAGTGGTTCGCAAAGTTCAGCGCTGGAGAGAACAATCCGGAGTATGATTTACGCTCGGGCCGTCCTCCATTAATCTTGCGCCCCGCTTCACTAACATTTTCACTTATGAGCCCTTCGTGCTTGAGTATGAGTAGCAAGCAAATTCAATTCTACCACAGCTCCATCCTAAAGCCAGTTTGGTCAAGCTGTATACCAAAATGTTACCAAGAAAATGCGCAATTCAACGTTACCAAAATCATGCAATTTTAGTTATTTTTGTTTAATAGATTTGGTGTTTATTGCTCTAGTACCAAAATTTATAAAACGATCTATTATTGTGGATACTTTTATCGTCGATTCTTGCCTGTCTAATGTCCCGCGTCTTAACTGTTTTTGTGTTTTTTTGAGCTTTTTGGTTCTTAATCGTTGCGTAACTGATCCTCTATTTAACCTGAAAACATTCGCGAATCAATAGGGAAAGATCAGGGCGCATTGCATTTTCAGATCTTCGGTTCTACTCTGAACGGTTTTGCGACACGTAGCTGTGATGTTGACATGAGTCTATCGTTTCCGTTCGGACCACCACTTAATGGAAAGGTAGTTGTGGGTGGAGTTGTCTCTCCGGATTTGGTGATGCGTGAGGTGGCGAATGCACTTGTGAATTACCCAAACACGTGTGACGAGCAATTCATCTGCGCCAAAGTGCCGATTGTGCGCTTTCGTGGCAAAAAGGTGGATATTATGGCAGAGTAAGTTGGAAGATTTTGTTTCACAACCAATGAATTTGTTTAGACAAGGTGAAACTGAAAGATAGATGAGGAGAAACCTGAATCGGCCACTTTTTCTAACACCTAATGGTGGGGCCTAGTGGGCCGTTAATTTCATTTCCTTTCTTGTTGATCAATTTGATGCACAGAGATCAATTTCATGTACTTTCAGTCCTCTTCCAAAACTCATAAGAAGTTGTGCTTGGCGTGATCTAGTAAAATCTTGGTTCTTTTCTGTTAGATGGTACGGGATGAAGAAGTGACACTTTTCGCTGGAGAAGAACATCTCATAGGAGTTTAATAATCAATCGAAAGCCCTAAATCTCTGGCTAATGCACTACATGACTGTTTTGAAAAACACCCTTTATAACGCTGTAAAATTCGAGATGAAAACCTTAGAGGAAATCTTCTAGTATCAGACTTACACATTTTATCTGGAGTTTCTTTCGAAATGAAGAAACAAATTTCAATCAAATAGCAAAAGTCGCACTTCACATGTGAGCCGCCTCAGCGCCATCGATAGGTCGCCGTGTTGAAGCCACGGGCAGCCACTCTCCTAACTCGTAGATTAGCGCAAAAAGCAGATCCTCGCGTATGTGAATCAATCTTATTCTCCCTACTACATTGCAATGAAGCGATCTTTCCAAAAACTAAGTAGAGCATAAGAATCATCGAAGCTTGCGCTATTGAATGGTTGCCTACAATTTGGGGGAGTTGTGCTCTGCTAGAAATATGCGCTTGCGAAACACAAATATTTTCCTTTTTCTGAAGCTTTATAAAAAGACTCTCAAAATAAGGCCATGTAACGCAGTATCCCGAGATTTAAACTTTCGAATGATTATCAAAATTGCAATGGAAAGTCTTCGTCGAGCGAGAGTGGTAGTTTCTCCATCCCGTGCCGTATAACAAAATAGTACCAAAGCTTCATACTGCACTTTTTAGTGAATTATTTCTTACAAAGCATTGTAGAAGTTTGTTCAGCCGGCGCAGGAAGTTTTTATAGTGAGGAGATTCTCACACTGTATCCTTGGCAATATGAAACGTTTAAACCGGAGAGGGCATGAAAAGAATACAGAGCGTCAAACGGTCCACGCTCCTCTTAGAAACATGGCGGACTGCCCTTGAATACACCCCTTTCGGACGACAAGCGTCAATATGACCCTCACCTGGGCGCCGTTAGGACGGGCTACAAAGACTGGTGCGGTTAATAAAGCTCTCAGAGGGATATTGTCGTCAAAAAACGTTGAAGTATCATTGATAAGACTCTTGTATAAATGATTTTGGCAAGATTAACGCTAATGCTCCCCGAAGTCTTTCCTTTTTCAAAAGAAAAAAATCATATACTTGCGAAAGGATTATATTCCCAGCTGTTGTTGACCTTTTCTCATAGCTTC
Source organism: Parelaphostrongylus tenuis (assembly GCA_019055375.1). Classification (NCBI taxonomy): domain Eukaryota; kingdom Metazoa; phylum Nematoda; class Chromadorea; order Rhabditida; family Metastrongylidae; genus Parelaphostrongylus; species Parelaphostrongylus tenuis. The sequence goes on from JAHQIW010003120.1 coordinate 82,671, forward strand.
TTGATGTTTTTGTAGTCAATATATATCTTGAGAAGTTCCGACTCTAATGCTAAGCTTTCTGTTTGAAAATAGTGCCACAGGACGTTCTAATGAAAAATAAAAGATGTCGTTTTGCAATTGCAATCCAATTTTGCTGACTGGGTGCGGATTTTTTTGGGATTTTATAGTTAGATTTCGATTCTTATGGACTCTTATGCTACAAATAACTTGAATTATCATTGGAAATCTTTTGTAAACGTACTTATAAAAAGAATAACGCTTAACTGCCTTGAAAATCCCTAGTTCTGTAAAAGGCTTCTGTTGCATGCAACCGTATTTCAAGGATTGCGCTCGTGAGCCCTCGGTTTTTTCTACAAAGGACCTATTCTACTAGATCAATAAGATGCATTCAATAGTTGAAAGCAAGTAAATTTGAATTTTATTCCGTTTCATAAATGACTTCGTTTTGTTCCGTAACAGTCGAAATAAAATTTTGTTTCACATCCAAGGGTTCCTCGCCAGTTAAATTTTTATCTATAAACAGTCAATAACTACTCGATAGTGAGAATCTCAGCAATTACAAAGTCGTAGTTTATTTTCAAAGAGGACTTCTTAGTGAGCTGTAACAGTCAGAACAATATTGGTTTTCGCACTCCTAAGGGTTGGACTTCGTCACATTGGCCCCAAATCACCGTTCCTTTAGCAACGTAAACTAGCTGCGAAACGTAATCTTTCGCCTGCTACAGTACAACAAGGAGTTATTTTTAGAAAACAAAGTCTTCATGGAAATGGTCGAGATATAAGCTATCGGAAAATTTTTTGAAATCTAGCGAAAAAACTTTGTTGAGCGAGAAATAATTGTGTGTCAAATATAATTTTATTTCTAGTGCTAGAGCGTATTAAGAACACCATCTGGAAAATGAAGCATGCCATCAAGATTTTTGAAATTTGAGCTATCGAGTGGTTGTTATAAATGTGGAGAAAAATCAGAAAAGGCGTTTTTCCGAAGAGGTCAAAACAAGATGCGTCTATCGAAAATGATCCAGATTTGCGAAAGCTAATCTTCTTTTGACTTTTACAGCGCTCAGAAAAGTTTTTTCAGAGAAACAAGTACATCGTTGAAATTGCTAAGATTTGTCCTATCTAATGATTATTACCTGCTTATGAAAAAACCTCTATCCGGCGAGAAATATTTTCCAATGAAATAAAATGTTCTTTCAACTGCTGAAGCGGAAGAAAACTGGCCATTCAAAGAATAACCTACGTCCTTCAAATTCACTTGGTTTTATTTATCTGATAGTCGCCAAAGAGTCTTGCAGTAGAAAAACATTTCAAGAAAGAGCTCAAAGAGGGTGGAGGAAACAGGACAGAATCGCTGCACCTCCATCTCTTCCTCCCGTACCACAACTATGAATAAAAAATTAGAACGAAATTACGCATTGATCTGAGAAATGGGAATCCAAAATGCACTGTTAATCATAAGAATTATTGGAAAATTTCGATGATATGGGATCGCAAGCAATAAGAACGCTATTTTTGAGGAACTATTCATTGTATTTTTCCAACCAGTGCGATGAATTTTTGTATTATGCAGTAAAGTATGTGAAAAATGAAAGAAATAAAAGATAAATTGCTTCAGTTGTGAGCAAAATAAATATTGTAGAAATGTTCGATAGAGGTTCTGAATATAGTATGAATACTTGGTTTTTTACTTCGAAAATGTGGAGCATATCTGGAGCAATTATATCATTTCTGATGAAAATAACCTCATTGAAGTCTGTAATAACATATATAGCCATTTATTGCCACAGAAATCCCATTTGTTGACGAAAAAGAAATTTTGATTTCATTATAAAACTACCACATCAGCCTCGGAACAGGCGCGGTCGGCCTCTCTTCGCGGCCGTCCGAGCCGCCCGCCAGCCGAAATTGGCGCCGTCCGCAAAGGGATGTTGAATCATTCCGGCAGAATTGACGACGCACCTTTAGTTTACTGCCTCAGTGGGATTAAGAAGTGTAGTATAGTCTCTCGTGAAGAACACAGTACTCCTGTGTTCTCTGAATGACTATCCCGCTAAGTTGTTCTTGTGCATAACGTTATAGAACTGACTTATTTTTAATGACATAGGTGGCAGAGGTATCTACGAGAAATTATGGTTCTTCCAGTGAATTTTTTATTAGCCAGAGTATTGACCAAATGATTTCGCGTCTTTTTTTTTGGCTCGAAGACACTGATTATGATTTTGTTTTCCATTTTGGCGGAAAAAAAATGGAAACCAAAGGTTACTGCAGGTATAACGAGAAAGAACAACGAATTTATAGGGGAATAAATGGTATTCTCTACAAAAAGAGGTTAGCAGTCGTTATGAAGGATAATCATTTCGATTTTGGAAAATTAACCTTCTGAGGACCAGCGTTGACAGGCAGAGGCGTTACGCCGTCGCTTTCCCGTGAGATGCGACTTTCCTACGAAGTGCAACGCCAACATTATCTGTGCAGGCATGTCTGACTGTCTGCCTGCCTTCCCACGCGATGCGACACCGCCATTACAATACCTGGGTAAGATTTGATGTCGCGCAGTGAGAAACAAAATGGCTCTCATGGTCCTTAAAGGTTTGATTAAAAGGTCAAGACTATCAGGTTGATCTTTTAAAAATCTTGGTGACGTCAGACTCCTAATTCGTTTTTCTTTCAGCATTTCGTATGGAAACGACTTGGCCTTGTACAACACAAAACTTCTGCATCAGTACTGTATGTGGGATATGGACCGCCTGCCAACGCTGGGAATCTGGGTGAAAACAGTACGTTGCTCTTTTCGAGATATGAACATAGTCCCGATTTTATTGTGATGTAAATGTAGCGTTCCTGATGAGTTCGTGTGAATTTGTGGGTTGTTTTTTTCCCCTTAACAAAGACAAATTTGGTTGGCTTAGCACACATTGCACGCGTGCTGCGCAGTGGTTAGAGGTCTTCTGCTACACACACGTGGCTAATGAATTTATGGCGATGGTTTGCTGCTGTGTTCAAGGCTCACCAAGCTTTTCAACCCATCGGGATCGATGAATTGATACCAGACTCATCTGGGAGTGTAGCAGCACTGACTTGTTACATCGGTGGGCCACCGCGAGTCACTGTAAAGTCTAGATATGCATTCAGTCACCTCGAACAATGCTCGAGACGAATGCATGTGTCATCTCTCAGGGATTGATCAACGCCGAGAGCTTTGTCCTTTTTTATCCTTTCAAATTTGAATAAGATGAAACGTCAGTGCTTTACTTGCGGAGACCTAGTTCTAGCACCATTTTAGCTCTCATCTTTAGCAGAGGTCACATTACCTTTTTTTAGTAGCGATTCACAATTTAGACTAGTTTTGTTTTTTGACGAAATAGATGAAAGAAATATTAGATACATAAACATTTTTGAGTGGGCAAAACGTTGTGGTGTCTGCGATGCGTCCAAGGGTTCACTATCATCATATGCATGGATTCTTATGCTAATTCATTATCTACAGCGAACGAAACCTATTCGACTGCTGCCATTTTTACAGTTCGTAAGTTTTTGTGATAGTTTTTTTTCTGAACCTTTAGTATTTCTGACATTATGAGTCAGTTGAGAGATCTAGGTTTTGACAGGAAAATACGCTTTCTTTGCTCTTTTCGTCTTATTTATAGAAAGAGGACTTTTTAGGGTATCTTCAGGAGCAATTTTGTGGATGGTTGGAATGTGGACTTCTGGAAGTTTGTGGATGTATGATTCAAATATCCCTTTTTGCCTATATCTGGGTGAAAATCTCAGTCTTTTAATTCATTTTTCACTCTATAACATGTTTTTACGCCATCTTACACCACTTCGTTGATGAATAGTGTTTGAACAAAAGTATGGGACACCCAGAAAAAGGCGAATGCCATTTTTAGTGTATTTCAGGTTCACCGGTCCCAGTTCATCGCTGTCAGTACTTTTGAATTATTTGTTGGATTTTTGGATTACTTCTCCAACTATTTTCAATATCACAAATATGTACGTTCTAGATTGTTAAATTGGTTTTTTTTTCTCAACTAAAAATGTGCACTTTCTTGAAATGAAAGTCATGTTTGTTCAGATCATTCAAATCAACATACCTGGGGAAGTTGCAAGGAATCGCAGTTCTTTACGACGTCCAATGGTCCTAAGAGATCCATTCGACCTTGATCGTAATCTTGCCCAGGGTGTTAGCCGTCCCAGTACGTTCCTGTTTTGTGGATACTTTTTCAAATAGTGGTATTTGAATACACGTCCAATAACTTGATTATATATCCTGTTTCTGCAATTGTTTGTTCGTTAAAGACCTCAAATTGCTGTCTGATAACTTACTAAACTTCTTTTTTTTTTTAGTGTTTCGATTCATCCACCTATGTATGAAACGTTCTTACGAGGTGTTCAAGAACCAAAGTTTACGTGCTGAGTTTCTTGTCTCCAAAGGCTTTCGAAAAGGAACCACTGATAATGTCCAGATGAGCGATGACTTACTCCGAGAATATGCTGTAAGTTCCTCTCAAATGAACATACCATGTACGCCCATGAAAACGTTCTAGGCTGGATTCTCTACAGTTGTTCCCCGACAAAACATCGTAAATCTATTTTTCCGTATCGTTTGAAATTCACCGTGAAGCTCGTTTCGGATTGAATTGAGATAGTGACCATCTTGGACTTTTAACTCTTTCGGGATCGTAGGTCCAATGCCTCTATATCTCTAACTCGCAATTTTGGGCAGTCTGCTCCACCTCCTCTGCGTCTCTAAACCCCAGTGTTCCATTGTCAGACGCAGCAGCGTGCCACTGTTAGACGCAACAGGCTGTCATTGTCAGACTCAGCACGGTGGGGTTGGAGATGCGGAGGAGATGGAGGAGACTATCTAGAGTTGCCAAATAGAGATATAGAGGCCGTGGGTCCACGGTCTCGAAAGGGTTAAAAGCGCAAGTAATCTTTGGTTGTAGGCTTATCTTCTCCATGTGTGTGTACCCGTGCAACAGCCGCCAATTCGTAAGTTCGACGGTCGTCGGGATCGGACGACGAGTAGTAGCACGAACACCAGTTCTTGAAGTTTGACAATTTTCCGTATCTCATCGAAGTATCTCATCTTATGTTCACTTCCAAAGCTTATTGTCTCAATTTTGAATTGGCTACTAAATCGAAAACTGTGGTTAATTTTGCTAAGCAGTGCTTTCCAATTATTCAAGTGCGGTTATTTTTTCACTGCTCTAAAATGAGTGCTATTGTTCATACATTCTTTTCCCTAGAATGATCAGAAGTGCCTATGTCAGTCTAAAGAGGCAATGATAAAATACGCGATAACATTTTCACTCGCCGGTTTTTGTGAGATGAAAAAGTTACGTCTTCGAACAACTAGTTGGACGGTGTAACTTTTTTTTTTGGCAAAGAAACCACATTTCTACTTCCTAGCTAACTGCTTTGCGTAGACTTTACATCTTGTCAAAGGCATAACAAGATCTTGAAGACTCATGATGTAAGGAACTTGACTGAAAGATATTTTTTTGTTGATTATACCGAGTAAAATGTTAGATGGATCAAAAGCTCAACTGGTAAAGTGAGAGTTTGAGTGAACACATTCGCGACAATGCAACAAGAATCTATCTAGCCGTTGAACTTCAGGCGAATATATTTTAGATTAAAGTGAATTCTGGAAAAGTCGTTAGACCTGTTCATTTCTTCTCCACAGGACGAAAGTTTTTTCCACTTTTCGACATTGACACCCTTTTTCCAACAACAGAAAGGCACAATTAGGAACTCGTCTTGCACGATTCAGCAGTGATAATATGCCCGAGTGGTTCACCGACATAGGCATTTGAGTCAAAATTTTGGAAGATTTGAAAAATCAAAAATCTTGTTTTTTTACTTGAAAAAAATGAGTGCTGAATTGGTTTCTAAAAATGAGTCATGAGACTCATGAAAAATTATCGTCCAATCTGCTTGTTGAGTGTGCTCTACAAGCTTTTCACGAAGATTCAACTTCAGCGCATATCAAGAACTTTGGGTGAGGCTCAGCCAGTTGAACAAGCAGGATTCCGTAAAGGACTCTGCTGCATGGTGCACGTCCAAACCGTATCAAAGGTCATTGAAGTTTGTCGGGAATATCACGTGCCCTTAATCCTAACATTTGCCGACTACGAAAAAGCTTTTGATAGCGTCGAAACGCCCTATCAGCACTCTTCGATCAAGGAGTGGATCCGTACTATATAGGAACCTTGTCAGACTGCTATTGAAACTGCACCCACAAAAATACAGCTCTTTCATCGACCTCTGACCACACCCACTGGTAAAAGGGTTCGGCAAGCCGATACGATTTCGCCGAAGCTATTCACCGCCGCGCTGCAGTGGGTATGAAGTCGCTCGACTGGGAAGATGAGGCATTCATGTCACATCTTTGTTTTGCCAACGACATCGTCATCTTTTCGAAAAGTACCAATGAAACAGAAACGAAGTTGAAAGAAGTAAACGAAGCGGGAAAGAAAATCGGATTACGTATCAATAGGATAAAGACCCGGTTCATGGAGAACCCATGGTACAGTGGTATCAAATCGAAATGGATGGTTCTCTAATTTGCCGAAACCACCTATGGGCGTTCATTGAACATGGAAAACAACATGAAGAAGCAACTAGATAGAACAAAGGAGACCAGCATGAGCCCGAATGCAAAATTTTGGAAGTTCTCAAAATTAGAAATCTAGTAAAGATCGTATAAAGGGGATAAAATAACTCTCTTGCTAAATTCTTTGTTCATAGGGGTTTTTGAGAACTCTTGATTTTGATGAGGAGCATCGTCGCAAATGTGTCTCAAAGTGGAACAATTATTCAGTTTTTTCTTACCCTTTCAAGATCGCGGACCCACGACCTGTGCCTCTCTAGCTAGCAACTGTGGTTGTTTGTCCCACCTCCTCTGTATTCTTGATCCTTGGCCTGACATTGTTAGACATAGTGGTGTGACATTGTCAGACGCAGCACGGTGGGTGTCAGAGGTGCTGAGAGGCGGAGCAGACCGTCCAGAGTTGCCAGTTAGAGATGCAGAGGTCGTCGATCCACGTCCCGAAAGGACTAAGCGTAGCTCGGTTGAAATTCTAGATGAAGCCGATTTTACTTAGGTTCATCATAGTCAGAGGTTTAGAAAGGGACTTCCATCTCTAGGCATGTCACTGTTAGCTGCCATCGGAGCTGTCCCTATGCATCTTTTCTCGGCAGTGCTCTCTAATGGAGGGCACTTGTTTATTGTTCGGTGACTATCTTTTGTTTCTCTTTTCGGACAAGCAGTTCTGCAGCAGTCGGTTGCCATTACCAGCTAGCTCAAGGTGGAACAATATTTTTGAAGTAGAGTGGGTTTAAAAAATAGCGAAGACATTTTAAACGAAATCCTCTTCAATCATGATAGCAGATGAAGGAAGATCCGACCGAAGACTACGAGCCACGTGGTAAAGGACTGAGAAGTTGTACCGAGTCCGTTTAAATTACTCCAACAAGGAGTTCAGACTGCATCTCTATTACCACTAAGGAGTTGCTTGAAAAGTGGAGAGAATTGAGGCTCGATCCTAATGCAACACCCCTAGCTTGAGTGATAATAAACTCTAGCAGCAGAAGGGCTCTGAATGAGGATCGTCACCGGTACAGGTGGAAGAAACTGTTGTAAGCAGCACAAAAACGATCTAGTCTAAAGAAATGCCGTCGGAACTTGTGCGATTATAGTGTTCCGCTCGCAGCCCTGATGAACGATGATGGGAATGCTATGACACCTCAATATTTTGTTGAAAGAGAGTGGGTTTCAAAAATATTGCTACGCTTTGTTTTGGCTGGAAATGATACTGCCTGCTCCAGAATTGATTGTCGGAAGAAAAACAAAGGGTTATCAATGTATAATAACTACTAGGCTAATGCAAAAATAATTACGCTTTTTTGAAGAAAATTCGCGGTGAAACCGCAGTTACTTTTGCACCAACCATTAGGTTAACAGTCGTTTCCTAGGAGAGCACTGCTGAGATAGGTATCTTCATTTGATCGGTGTTCTATGGAATTTGAAAGGAAAATCAACATCGGCTTTGCGCAAGACAAAGACGATGAAATATGTGCCGAAGAAAGCTTTTTTTCCATCAATTTCACAGTAGCTCATAATCAAATAAATATGCATTGATTCGTCCTTCCAAGGTGATAGGAAAGTCGGGTTCAAAGGTACAGAAGGGCCTTTGCCATGTAGCCTGTTGTCCATATTCCTTTGGCGCAGTTTGATTTCCCTTGTCGACTACGATCTACAGAACACCTCAGATAAAATTTTTCTCAAAGATGCCTGCAATACGTTGTAACCTCTTGATATAATCTGAATGTAATCTGTAAGAAAATGCGTTTGTGTTTTTTTTTCTCTCTTTTTGCTGTTTATTCGTTGACTATGATCGTGTAGAACATGCAGTACATAACTGTTGTGTTAACCCTTTCGGGACCGTGGACCCAGACGTTTGTTGTTACAAGTTTTTTCTTGTATTGTTGTATCATTTCGACTGTGTTATTGTTGTTATTTTTTTACCTTTTGACGCGCAATATATTTGTATATAACATAACAGGAAAATGACAACAATAGTACATTTAATGCGTTCTTATGCTGTGGTTTAGAGACACTGAGCAAGTGGAGCAGACCGTTCAGCGCTGCCACGCTGTGGGTTAGAGGTCAGAAGAGGTGGGTCCACGGTCGCGAAAAAATTTATCTTCTTATGTGCCTTTGTTTTTTTTTTTTTTTTGAAACCATATTGTTACATTCCATAACGTGTTTTCTTAGAGCTTTGAGCTTTTCGGAGGTAGAAATCTATCTCTTTCGATTCTGCGTTGTATTTAGCACTTAATCTAAGATTTCTCTCCATACATCTGGTTTTTTCACGCATAAATCTCTTCGATAATGTGTGTTTTCTTTGGTAAAATACTTGTTGTAAAGGCATGTTTTCTGATATCACTTTTCTGAACTGGTTTGATATTTTATGTGCTATTGTATGGTTCTGGATCACTTTCAACATACGCTCTCTCTTTTAGTTTCGTACTTCTTCCAACTCCATTATCATAAAATGTTCAGCCTTAAGGACAGATTGCAATACTAAACTTTTCGTGACTTCGACAAAGATGCACCTAACTAATCCGACGTGGGTACACCATGAAGGTAAGAAAATGATTTGCTTTCATCTTTAAAGCTTCGTTGGTTCTTTTCGGTTGTCTGGGAGCGATGTATATTTAACCTTATTTGCTGAACAGGAATTTTTCATAAGAATGTTAGAAATCACTCGAAAGCATAAATCTCAGGCTTGAGCCGTCTCTAGCCGGTTTTCAAAAAGACGCTTTTATAACGCTGTAAAATTCAAGATAAAACTATATTTCATAGAACCACGCGTTTTTTTTTCTTATCTCATACTTCACTGCGGCGAAGTCTCTCCCTGGACTGCTAGTAATCCTCCGATAGCACAAGTGTAGAAGAACTCAAAATATGTTTGCATTTTTGGAAAATTTTTCTATAGTGCTGTAAAAGAAAGAAATCAATTGTGATTTACACCTCACCGAACAGAGCTCTTTCTTTAGATTATCAGTAGTCATTCGATAGCGTAAGGTTCAATGATTCCAACGCCTTGCTTATTTTCTGGAAAGACTTTTTCACTGCAGTATAACACGGGAAATAAGATCGGCTTTCAAATATTCAGCGGGCTTATTTGTTTTGATAGGAACTCCATGTAAAATTATTGACTCTGATACTAAGATCTACGCGTTCGTATGCTTTCGTGCTTCGCCCGGATTGCACGCGTAGAAAAAATGAAAACGTTCGGAGGGTGTGAAACATAATATATTTCAAATGCTGCAGCTGTAAAGGCTTTTTCGAAAACCGGCCACGTGCGGCTTTAGCCACAGATTCAAGCTTTCGAATAATTACTAACGCTCCTATGAAAAATTCTTGTCCAACGAATGAGGTCGAGTATTCCTTTGCACCCAGATAACCGAAATGAACCGTTTCGTTCATTTACGGTACTTGAAAGTCCAGTTTGGAAAACAACTGTTTCGATGTACTCTTTCCCAGCCACTTTGTAGTATTATCGCCTTCGTTCTACAGCCTTAGCCACCGTGATCTATTTTTCAAACGAGCAAATGAAGAGTACTGTCTACAAAATATTTTCAAGATAAACGGATATCACTGTTTTCCCGAGATTCTTCTTAAAATCATTCCTGCGGCTTTTCGACTGTTTTATTCTACAAGGTGTCGTCTAAGGGCTCCAATAGTTCTGTTCTCTATTCTGCCTTTATTGATGAGTTAACCCGAAGTTCTTACGTACTTATTTCTATGGCTAACGTTTAGGTAGTAACGCCTTCTTCAGAGCCGAAATGATTCGAGTTGTGTTGTTCTTCATACCCATCGTATCGAAACGGTTCGAGTAAGGGTGGATCACCAACTAAATGATGCGGTGTCGTAAATGTTGACCTCTTATTACAGAAGTTAGTCATGCTGTAGTGATGTAACATCAAATGGAATTTTTTCTCAGAGCCTAGTAGAATTCTATTTGTTTAACCGCTTTTGCGGTGGGTATGATGTTATAAGTATACCCAGTGATGTAGAATGATGCGCAAACACTTGCGTCAGGCAGGACTCAATTTCACATCTCACTCTATCCGGGAATGCGTGCTTTGACCCGTTGCACTACTCTCCTCCATTTTGCTCAACACTTTCTAGAGCACGCTTACCCGGGAAGAGTGAAAAGTTAATTCGAGTCCCGCCTGACGCGAAAGTTTTGTGCATCACTCCACATCACTGGGTACATCTATAAAATCCTACTACCTCGTAGAACGGTTAAGTAAAAAGAATTCTATGTGATCATCTACTCACTATCTGTCACCGTGCCCTGAGTTCGTTTTCGATACCGACTGCGTGGACCAAACCGTTGGCGCCTGGTTGCTTTTCTGGGCGAATATTGCTGGCGCTTGTGGCGCAACGCTTAGAGGTCTCCTACATATGCGTAGTCGATGGATCGATGCTGCGTTCAAATATCATCATGCTTTCCAAACCTTCGGGATCGATGAATTACTTCCAGACTTTATCAGGCTTGTTTGAGAGGATAACAGCACTGATTTGATACATCGGTAGGCCACTTTGAGTCACTGTAAAAGCCAGATATGCATTCAATCGCCTCAATAATGTTACCAGTGGAGAATAAGGCATGATGCATCCCTTAGCAACTGATCAACTTTGAGAGCTTTAATCCCTAGTTTTTTATTGTTTGATCCCTCAGTCACAATCTATGGAGCGGTTGAATTAGTATCGACTGTCATTTGTGAGATTTCGAAGGTCTACTATAATTGGTCTTGACCATCTTAGTGACCATCATGCATTTTTGACCTCTTCAGGCACTTGGTGCTTAAATTATTCCTTACACCTTGAACTCCATAGGTTACCTTTCTGTGCGAACCTTCTGAAGAGAAGGATGTCCGTCATTAATTCAATAATTCCTGTAGAAATTCTTGCTAATTGTTTTTTTTTAAAATGCTATCCTATTTATTTCTTGCCTAAATATTGTGGATAACGTTGATTCTATGTGCTTCAAAGGAGGAGCAATTTATGCTGTTGATATTCATCCAACGATGGACAAGCTAGCCACGTGTGGACAAGGAAATGTGAGTGTCAAGCATAATTTAAAATGTGTTTTTATCAGTCGCTTTTTGACTTCCCTTCAAAGACTTACGATCGATTAATGAAGATTCAGTCGCTAAACATGTACAGAGAACTTCTTGTAGCCGTTTACTAATTAGAAGCAAACGTAGTCGGTTGAATAAAAGTTAGTTGAAGGTGTTTAATTGTCGAGTATCTTCATTATATTCAAAAAAAAAACTTTCCATTTGATAATGCCCTTGAGATTTCTTGACTTTCATGTACTTTTCACTTTATTTGACCTAATTTTTGTTTATATCAACAGTATTTGAACAACTGTATATTTCGAAGTGCTTTCAGGTCGGTGGTTGTGGCTTAGTGGTCATCTGGAATCTACGTCCGATTCAAAGCGAGAAGGCTTATGCAGATATCGAATGTCATAAAATTCTTGCTAGAATACAGGATAAGGGTAGGCGGACTTTGTATCAAATAAGATTTAAATGTAACTATACGCCAATGAAGCTCAACAGATTCGTTCGAATATGGTCTTCTCATATTCGATAATTTATGGTGATACGGCGTGAGACACCTTTTCAGAACTTGAATGATTCATGGAAGCGTGACCTCTAGTGAAACATTTTCATAACCTCGATGGGAAAGTCCAGATTCTATTTTTTCCACGTAATGTCCAGTTTTGTACGGCATCATTTTTGTGCCCACCACGCTTCCAGTAAATACCACGAGCTAAACCTCACCGAGCATAATTTGTTTGGATATATTCCTTGAAAATGTGCGTATTTTCTCTCCAGTTATCCAGTGATTTGTTGGGACGCTAGTTGTCTTTATTTATGTTTTGAGCACCATAGTTACTTGGTAGGATTATCCAACAAAGATCTAGGGAACATATTTTTCGCGAAAAAACCGTTGAATGGGTGTTTCGCTAGTGTGCATCTGGAATGCTGTAGAGTCCAATAACTACGGAATCTTCCAGAGTGTAGAAATTTCATACACAAGTCCTGACTTTGCATCATTATGTATAGGCATTGAATTGAATGAAAGAACACATCATCCAGTGAAGAGATGCCCCTGGAAATCTATTTTCCAAAAGCAGTTGGTATCAGGGGCGTGATGCTAAAGACGTGATGGTTTTTTCATTTGTCGGGTGGAGGTAGATTACTGGTTAGCTTTGGCTCGCGAATGAGACGAGCATCTTGAAGTTTGTACGAGCTAAGCCAATAGTTCATGATCTTGTAAGTGATTCAGATTTAATGAGATGTTTATACGAATCGTGAAGGGATATTGACGATGTTGACAAGTACTTTGAGTATTACATTCAGTGTGTCGAAGTACTGAGTAGTGTTCAATAATAATAATAATACTATACTCTAAGAGTGGTTTGTGTTCATGGGAACTCGAAGAGTATGGTATTCGGAAGTTTATGGATCGAGTAACCCGTTTAACGTTCATTTTTTCCCTTTTTGCTTTGAAAATGCAAACCTTTTGAAAAGATATAACATTTAACGGTGTTTGAATTTCTTCTTCCTTCTTTCTGCTTATAGCCGGAGTAAACTGTGTTCGATGGTCTCACGATGGCGTTTTGTTGGCTTGTGCTTCGGATGACAAAGTTATTACAATCTATGAATATGGTGAGTTGTTTTCCGATGGATGACATTCCGTTTTCTGTGGTCGAGAGACTATCATCAACTGTTCTATTACTGTCATAGGCACTTATACAGTGCAATACACGTGTTTCGGCCTTGCAGCCTCGTCAGTTGCACGGTGCCTTCTCGTTCAGTCAGTTCCTCAGCGATTTACCCAATGTAGAGGAATCGGCTGCGAACTTTTTACACTCGAGCACGGTGAAGTATTCACCGTGACGTTTTTCCACAGTGTCGAGGGTGGTTAATTGTCGATTGCATGGCGCATGGCTGTTAAGTAGGTATATGTAGGCCGAATCACGTGGTTTGCACTGTATAAGTGCCTAGAGCAAAGCTCATGAAAGGCTCAAAGTACATTGTCGGATTATTTTGTTCTTGAGGGAGGTCTCAAAATAGTCAATTGCAATGTTTTCTGAATATCTTCGATAACTGACTTTGATGACTCAGTACTATATAACGAACGAGATTTCTTCTATGTCATAATGAAACTCTCAACTATGTCGTTTATTGGCACGCTGCGTTTGCGTTAAAGATATGAGATTTTCATATGTATAAAAAATCCCAGATCGGTTTTTTAAGTCACGCGTGCGATAATAGAGGTCAAACTCTGTCCTCTAAATTATTTTTGTTTTTAATTGCTCATTTCTATCTTACGAAAAATTTATCGGGAGTTGTCGGAAAAGAACATCGTTTACGGTCCTAAATAGTTTATTTTGCTTTATTATTACTAGATCCCCTCTTTGAGGTATCCCGCCCGGTGAGTCGCCGTGGCGCGTCCCCAGGTGGTGGATAGGGGAATAAACGCGAACCAAAAGCGACCGTCTGCTTCCCAGAGACGCAGATGGATCCAGGGGGAGTACTCCTGCTTCTGCAGCGCCGAATTGACAAAAACTCTATTTCTACGAGTCAAGTCGGCCAAAAGCCTGCAATCAAGCGGCTGGGAAGTACATGGGAGGCGGTTAGGAGTCGCCTCCAACAAATAAGCTCCTCCCGCTCCTCCGAGAGAGACTGGCAAGCTACTCGTGAGTACCCAGCCCCACGTTTAGAGCCTGGCAAGCTACACGTTGGGTATCAAAAATGCCAAAAACAGTAACAAATATGGGCCTCATTCCCCTGACCCGAAAGAGCCCCTGGTACGGCAGCGCCAGGTAGGACGAGTACGGAGAGGCTGCTAAAATCTCAGGGCCGAACTAGGCTGCCAAGATCGAAACGGACTAAAATGACGATCTGTACCTACAACGCAAGAACCCTTGCTCACGAATCCGCTGTAGAAGATCTATTGATTCAAGCAAGAAGAATAAGGTACGACGTCATTGGCCTGGCTGAGACGAGAAGGCGCCATCCTTTTCACGCTGTCTATGACACCGCAGAAGAACTGTTCCTTGGAACATGCGATCGCAGAGAGTGTCGGCGGCGTTGGCGTCCTCGTCAAATCGAACTTGACCGTGAACATTGACTCGTTTGAACAACTAACAACCCGTATCGGACGATTACGGTTGAACGATGTGGTTCTATGCCGGCTTTGACCATCTTCGTTGCTTACGCACCAACATCAAGCTATGACGAAGACGAAGTCGAAGCGTTCTATATGGACCTCGAAAAATTCTTCAGAGAAGATCATACATTCTTCAAGGTCATTGTCGGAGATTTTCAACGCAAAAATTGGACCTAGATGAACGTCTGAAGAACGTCACATAGGGACCCACGGACTAGAATGGAATGAACAGGGTGAGAGGCTATCTGAGTTTATCATGACGACCCAAACCATCCATGGTAACTCGCATTCCAAAAGCCTCTTTCTCAGCGATGGACGTGGGAGTCTCCCAATGGAGAGTACCATAACGAAATAGATCACATCATAGTAAATCGAAGGTTTTGCCTGACCGACGTCGCTGTTGTTCCTAAGTTCTACACGGGATCAGACCATCGCCTCCTTCGCGCAACGTTCCGATTTTCGAGGAGAGGAGAGAAAGCCGCTAAATTCAAACAACGAAGTCCCAGAACTACCATAAACTGGGATGTATTCAAATCATTAGTCGGCTCTTGGGAAGATACCGTTGTCGACAACATCGACGAAGAATACGATCGACTCGTTGAATATCTTCACGTTGCGCTAAAAAGCCGAGAGTCCTAAGGTCACGAAGAGACGCTTGTCTCCGCTGACACTCGAGCTGATACGTCAACGTGGAATCGCACGAGCTGCAGGCAACCGAAACCTTACGTCCGAACTTGCGAAACGCTGCAGAGAAGCGATAAAAGAAGACCTCAAAGAGAGAAGGAGCAGCAGTTATGGCAGAAGCTGCAGAAGCTGGAAAGAGCATTCGCAAAGCCCAGCGAGGCTTCGCCAACTATAAGACCAAGATGATTGCACTCCGATACCCTGACGGCACACTTACAGCTTCGAGAAGGGCTATGGAGAAAATCATCCACCAGTACTACTCGGATCTCTTCGCTAGTCATGTTCTCTTACCGTCATATAAATTGAAAGAGGACGAATATGTCGTTCCACCGGTCCTCCCTTCCGAAATCCGACATGCTATATCGTCGGTGCAAAACAGAACAACACCCGGTCCAGGACAGGATTAGACCAGAACACCTGAAGAACCTGCCGCCAGTTCTCATCAACACCCTGGCTCGGCTCTTCACTCGCTACCTGTCAGAATGCAAGATGCCTATTCAATGGAAAACCACCAAGACCGTATTGTTGTTCAAAAAGGGAGACCTTCACGACATAGGCAATTATCGCCTAATCTGCTTGCTGTCCGTTGTCTATGAACTCTTTACTCGAGTCATCCTGAACAGGATTGACAGAACACTGGACGAAGGACAGCCATGCGAACAAGCAGGGTTCCGAAAAGGATTTAGTACCATAGACCACATCCACACGATCACAAGACTCATTGAAGTTTCGCGAGAGTACAAACAACCACTCTGTCTCACTTTTATCGATCTGAAGAAAGCCTTTGATTCAGTGGAAACAGAAGCGGTTATAGAGGCTCTGGATAACCAGGCGTCCCTACTCGGTACATAATGATCCTTCGTGAGCTTTATAAAGATCTCACGACCAAAATGTCTCCATTCTACACAAATATCACCATTGACGTAAGAAGAGGGGTTCGACAAGGCGATACAATTTCGCCAAAACTATTCACTGCCACCCTACAAAACGTCATGCGAACATTAGAATGGGACGAAATGGGAGTGAAAACTGACGGTCGACATTAAACCATCTTCGCTTTGCTGACGATATCGTTCTCATAACACCAAACATCAGCCAAGCGGAACGAATGTTGACTGATTTCGATAACGCCTGTGGAAAGATCGGTCTTCAACTGAATCTAACGAAAACAATGTTCATGAGGAACGGATGGGTTTCTAATGCCCCATTCACGCTCAACGGAACGACAATCTCCGAGTGCTCCAGTTACGTCTATCTAGGTCGTGAAATCAACATGATGAACGACCTAGCTCCAGAGTTGAGCAGGAGGAAACGAGCGGCTTGGGGAACGTTTAAGAGCATCGAAGATGTAGTGAAGAGGACAAAGAACATCCGACTCCGTGCCCACCTTTTCGACTCGACAATTATCCCTGCCCTAACGTATGCAGCAGAAACCTGGTCGCTACGTAAGCAGGATGAAAGATCACTTGCCGTTATCGAACGCGCAGTCGAAAGGTCGATGCTAGGAGTATCTCGTATTTCGCAAATGAGAGAAAGGATCCGAACTTCCGACCTACGTCAACGATCGAAAATCAGAGACGCCGTTCTACACGCCAGGATATCGAAAATAAGGTGGGCCGGACACGTGATGCGCTTCAACGACAACCGATGGACGAGAGCCGTTACCGACTGGATTCCTCGGGACGTCAAGCGCTCTAAAGGAAGACCACTGACCCGTTGGTCCGATTTCTTCACGAAAGCGATGGAAGAAAGATATGATGCTCAGCGAATTCCTAGAGCGAGGAGGACCCACTGGGCTACTCTTGCACGCGATAGGGAAAAATGGAAGAGTTGCTGGTACCCGCTCGAGTCACTCGACGATCAACGGGACGACAGGTGATACAGATGATTACTAGGTCGAATGAATAGGACGATGCTCAGTGATCAGTTGATCAATTTCTTTCACATGGAAGGGTACTGATTAATCTGCAAAGCATTTGATCTCATGCGGAATTGAACCCGTGTTTCATCTATACCTGGGGTGCTTTGCAACCATTATACCATCAGGGCCACCGTTCTGTTACCACTTTTCATATACATAAGAGGTATGAGAATGACTGTTGGAATGACTTGGTTTAATGCCGATGTGTACTTACGAGATCGAGTCCGTTATAGATCGTTTGCTGACAGCTCCGATAGGTGATTTTCGGAGGGATAGCATTAGCAAACGATGGCGTCGACGGTGCAGTAGTAACGCGTACCCTGATATAGATGAAATGCGCATTCATTTTCTTCCTAAGATGGAATGGTTTAATTACCACTCAAGACTCATAGTTGTATAATTAGGGCATCATAACATTGTTGAAAAGCAGTAAAAATAGAGAATACCTATAGATCATTTCACTCACTTTCAAGGTGGGCGTGTGCAATCGGCGGGTTCCATAGGTAGTAAAGTTGTGAACGTGGAAAAATATCGTCTCACTCACACACTTCACAGCCATTCTATGGAAGTATGTCATTAGAACTTTTTGATTTCCATATTTTCCACCTCCTCATTGCTATATATTCATCTTTTTGATGTCCATTTTTTCTGTAATGTTTTGGGTACTAAGTGTTGAATGGTCAAAGGACGGTCGTTATTTGGCATCAGCATCAATGGATAACACGGTAATAGTGTGGAATGCGAGAAAATTGCCAGGTCATTGGTGTTTTACGTACTTTACGTTACGTACTAAGTCATCAAATGAGACGATGTGATTTCGTTGTGTTGCAGAGCGTGTAGTCGTGCTGAATAATACTCGCGGTGGCCATAATGGTCCAGTCAAAGGACTCAGCTGGGATCCTATTGGAAAGTATTTGGCAACTCAGTCGGCTGACAAGGTTTGTCTTCAGTAATCATGGAGCTAGCTGGGTGCCTTAGGGGTGATTTGACACAAGTGTCAGAAAGACGGAAAATCATCTCCACATAGTCTTCTAGACACTTAACAGCATTGTTCATTATCTATGGATATTGTCCTAGCTTTTGCATTCCCTTCTAACGGCGATATCTCATTTAGTCCCTTCGCTTGTGGACCACTGACAACTGGCAATGTGACACAGTGATCATGAAGCCATTTATTCAGGTGAGAATTTTTGAACGAGTGTACTCCACTGATCTGTTCCAAAAAGTAGCAAGAGTTCTTTTATCTAGCCTTTTTTTTTTGCAGTGGTGTGATGTTATAGTCAAAATTCATCAATATTGAGTGACATTCAAGTTTTTGAACCTCGTGCGGGAATCGAACCTGCATCTTATCCTCTCCACTATGTAGTCTTTACGCTTCTTTATTTGGAAACTTGGGCGGCCAATCTTCATTGAAAATGCGGGCCCAGCATAGGGAAATTGTGCTGTTTTAGCTGTCTTGTTCCCTGGCGTCTCTGGCATCTCGAGGTAAGCCTAACCGCAGCTTCCTCAAGTCGTCACCACATTAGACCACTTGCCGGCTCTTGTCAGTCGGAGGAAGATTACCACCTTACGATTGTCGCTACCAAAACCGGTGGTCAGCTGATACGGTTCACTCTTTGCTGGGTTCTCCATTAAATACGTCGGACTGCTCAGTTTGGATGGCCCTGATGGGGTCAAACCCCGCGCTGTACTTCGAATCCCGGCACTCAAGAACAGCGCGCTGCCGCGTTGAGGAGGTTAACCATGCAGGGGGAGGGCGGATATATTGAGTGATATGAAGACTTTGAATATCGCACGGGAATCGAGTCCACATGGTTTTCTTCAACTCCCGGAATCATTAGGCAGTGAGTAAAATTGAAAACTATATCTAGTTATCGCTCAAAGTGTTTCTCATTCACATGCCGTGAATACCTACTGACTCTTATCCATTGAATTTCTAGCAATATTCTTCAACCACAGCCCTCATTTATCTGTAGGTCAAACTGCGCCTTTAAATGTGTAACTTTCATTCCCCACTGCATGTTGGAAGCTTATCGGATGCTATTTTTTAGCTGTACTAAAGCGTCCACAGGTTTCCATTAGAGGTATACTTTTCCCATTTCCCGGAGAAAAGTTATTTACGTTGCTAATCGAAGGCCTCCAACGCGCGAACGATTCTTGTATGGGCGGGGAATCTTGTGATTAGTTGAGATGCCGCTTGTGTGTGGTTTAACAGGCTCGATCCCTAAATTCTTCAACTATTCTTTTTTTTAATGAATATGCAAGAAAATCCGAAATTTACAACGTTGAGAGACTTGATCTGCATCTCCTGTATGGCTTATACTCTCCTCTAGGTGGAAATTGGGCAAATTTTAATATGAAATTGGACCCAGCGAAATGACCAATAGTAACTGTAGTAAATTCAGGCAATCAAAATTTTGGCCTATTTTCATGAGTAGATTGACTGAATGTTTTAGAGCAGTCAAACGACAATGTTCTCTCGATTGGATTGGTCACCAGATGGGCAGTTTCTGTTTGCGCCATGTGCTACGAATAACGAAGGTCCGACTGCTCAGATCATAATGAGGAAGGATTGGGATAGTGAACTGGATCTAGTTGGTCATAGACGGGTGCGCTTTTCACCGAAACTTTTGGCCATATCACATGGGAAATTACTGAAGATTCTTGTTTTCTAGTAGAAGAACATACGAGGACAAATATTCTGGTGTATAGTTTTTTTCTAGGCTGTAACTGCAATACGAGCGTGCCCTCGACTACTTTCTTATGTGGATTACACTGGGAAGACAATTCAGGTATCTTTTATGGTAGATCTATGTTGCTTGATTTTTGTCTCAACGTGAGAGTTGATTTTCTTGACCGATCTTTGGCACAAAATCTGTGATGAAAACCTTTTGATGGTTCACAAAAGGATTCAGCTGAGAAAAAAATACTTTGGGATCAGTTAACTGCAAAACTGAGTGTTCAAAGGCAATGGGAACGTGTGAAATATTCAACAGTGCTGAGTGATATGCAAAACTTTGGACATCGGGCGGGAGTTGAACTTCCTTTTTCTTTTTCCAGCAGGAAAAGTGCTAACCATCATGTCACTGCTAGAAATGCATTCAACTAGAGGATTGTTGCCAAAGTGTAGAATGTTTACAGAATTTATAAGTCATGTTTGAGGTGGACGTGTCACTGTGAATATGGGAGTTGTTTGGGTTATTCAGATTGTTTTCAATTGTGTTCTTCATCACCACACGTTTCAAATCATTGCTCTAGCTCTCAGTTTTTCTTGAAAAAAAGGAAACGTAGGTGTCATGACTTTTTTTCGTTTTTTTCTCGTTGCAGGTCACTTGTGTAGCTATTGGTTCTCGCGATAAGTCGCTGTCCGTATGGGTCCTCCCTAGAGTGAAACGTCCGGTGGTCGTCCTACAGAGACTCTTCAAGCATTCTGTCACTGATCTATCTTGGCGTGGAACGGATCTGGTGGTGTCATCTCAAGATGGCTCGATAAAGTATCTGTCATTTCGAGAGAAGGAACTGGGTGTAATGTTGACGGATCAGAAAATGGTTAGAAAACCCTCCGCTTTTAACCCATTTTAATGTCACGACATTTTCTGAACTCATAATTCTGCAATCTCAATTTTACTCTTAATTCTAGTTTTACAGGGGAATGTTTGTGAGTCGCTCTACAAAATACGGGCCAGCACAATATTGCAACTATTCAAATGGAGGATTGATGGATACACCTTCCAAAACAAATTCATTTATTGATTCACCGGAAGAGCTCGTGGCGAAAAGAAAGGTTGGATAAGTGTATCAGTTATTCATTATCGTTTTTATGGAAAGTCTACCTTTGGTTTGTATGAATCATCTTCCATGGAAGCAAATCTTAGGCAGAAGCCGCTATATCTAAAGAACAGTCAAATACAGAACCGATGCAAACTTCTACACCTCCTAAAGCTGCTATCCTCACAGAGCAACGACAGCAACAACTTGAAGTGAGTACTTGGAGTTTTTTTTAATCAACATATTTCCTGAGTACTTGGCAGTTATGCTATGGGTTTGCTTCTCAAATGGGTGCTTATCCGGGTATCATGAAGCTATGTTAGCATCCCCAGGTGGCGCATAGGGATTTAAATGCAAGTCAGAAGCAACCTTTTGTTTGGTTGAGATGGAGGTACATCTACAGAAGGAACTTGGTGTTTATAGTGCATCATTTCGTCACGTACTATCTGCGTTTACGTAGACCGTATCCATGAATACGCGGGTTGGGTTCTTTTGGGATTCTTCTCGTCTATGCAGGTTGTGTTCTATAGGTTAATTTGGCTAAAAACGTGCAAGTGACTGTTAAGTCCATGGGGGCATTGCAGAATCTCTTTTAACAAGCAAGTTGTTCTCTTGCACCACTGTAGCAAAGATTGGCAAGCTAGCCTTGAGTATATTTAGCCCCCACATTCAAAGCTTAGCAAGCGATACGTTAGAAAGAAGAGCTAAACATGGTGATTGAGTGGGTCTCATTCCTTCATTCCTTTGACCCTGGAAAAGTTTCCGATACGTCTAAGGATGTTGGATAGGACGGGTTTTAAGCAGAGAACTGCTAAAATCTCTATGCTTTTCAATGCTGATTAGATTTCGATGGTCTGAAGTGACGAACTGTACTTAGAACGTACGTCCATCCACATGCATCCATGCATCTTCTAGAGTGCCTCATTATGCAGATAAGTCTACTAAGGGACAACATCATCGAACTAGCTGAGAAGAGAAAATGAAGCTCATTCAACGCTTTTATCGGTAAAGTCGAACAACGAAAAACTCATTCAAACGTTAACGGTCGAACTATTGTGGTTGAGCACCAACATCGGCCATCTGTTGTGTACGCGCTTAGGAAAGTTCTCAGAGAAAACCATACATTCTTATCCCTCCAGATTAGCATTGGAGACTTTAACAAAGATTTGGACCAAGTGGAACGCACGAAAATTGTCACATTGTCATTTGTGAAAACAGCACGAGTAGTGTGAAAGTCTCTTTAAGTTTTTCATGACAGCCAAGGTCTTTCGACTACTAGCGCTCGCTCACTCAAGTCAGTCGACATCAACTCGATCAGCGAGAGGACAGGTGATAGGTGAAGGTGATGTATATGATACACTGTGACAATTATCATTGATGACCAAGAAGTGTAGTCATCTTCGGCAAGATAGCCCTTAGTTGACCCTGCTCTCTGAGCATCGTTTCAATAACGTAATGTCTCCTTAGAAAATTCATGAGTTGTTTAGAGGCACTGCTTGTCTTCGACATTTTCTGTATGAAACTGCTTCTGTAATTTTCAATCTTCAACTATTGTCACTGGATTCTCTGACCCACTTGCGATATATGTGATATTCCCAGCATTTGATCGCACGTTCAGTAATGCTGAGTGGATTTTTTCAACGTGTTTACGTAGCGACCAGGCTTCTGATGCATAAGATGGGGCAGAAAGAGTTAGAGAATTGAAAATTTTAGACCGGATTCGCGTGTCGTTTGGACTCTTCGCTTTATCCATCATGTTGAAATTTCTCCGAACCACTCCTTTTCTTCCGTTCAACTCCGATGCCAAATCGTTCATCATGTTAGCCTAACTATCTAGATAAGCATAGTTAGGGCATTTGTAATTCATTTCAGTGACCTTGAAGAGCTTGTTAGTAAGAAATCAGAGTAACAACTCGTCTTGTAATGTAGTGGTCAAGAAATTGCGCCTATTATCGAAAAGCTAGAGTGAGATTATAGTGTGTTCTCAGTAACGATATCTCACAAAATGTTAGCTTTCTTGGGAAGTTGGTAGATCCCTTTTCCTACTCCAAGGTGTAGTTCGAAATCATATCCTCTAAAATATTGTGGCTCAAGGTGACTGGAGAATCACTCGCAGCATTTTATGACTAATTTTCAAGTTTGGTTTGAATAATCAGCATTCTAGATGTTATCTGTCGGTTATATTTTCTAGATTCGCACCTCTGATGGCAAGCGTCGAATTCAACCGATATTTTTGGGTTCGACCGTTGATGCCGAGCCAACACCGGTCGTACAAGCAGAAATCGCAGTTAGTTCATTGCAATTCGAAAACTTCTGCGTTATAATAGACCATAGTTTTAACAGGCTGTTCGAAAAATATTCAACTTTTTACTCAATGGTAGTTCTTTTTTCATGGCAGAGCAAGGTTCGATGTGCAATACAGCAATAAGAATGCTGAGATTTGAGCAAAAATTAGCCTTTGAAGAGTTTTTTTTTTATCTAGGATCGCTCTTTCGTGAGAGCTTTATTGAAGTACAACATGAACCTTGATCGCAGAGTTGATAGCATATGAGCACCATAAAATGTTAACTGTGATTCGAAACCCACTTGAGGGTTAAACAATTGTTCTCATTTTAACGTTTTTCCAGTTGCTGTAGGAACAATTCAAGGAGTAGCTTTGCATTTAGCAAATTTTAGTTCACTGAAGCCGTTAATAAAAGTAGTAAAGCTCTAAAAGGCGGATGCGGGTTAATAACAATGACGCACATATTGATTATTTCTTCTTATCTTGAAAAAAGCGATTTAAAAAAAACTGAGCAGAAAGACCCGGTTTCTCCAAATTCGTATTCTGATCATACCTCTTTCAGGCGTTCCGCCTGTTCTAGTCAAGTAGATGATCCAGTGACCTCCGATACCGATGACACTACCGCGCGGTATGTTGATTTTTTCCATGTTGATGTGCATTTGATGTATCAATCTGAAAAAGAAGCGGCTAGGTGGAAATGACTGAGGCAACGGTGCTAATAAGAATTTACTGATTTTTACTCTTTATTCCAAAGTCGTATACTAATTGATTATCCAAATAGTAATGCGGATTTAGTTTTCTAAAAGCGGGGTTCAAGAATCAGATTTATTTTACAATGAGTCTTCAGTACGCTGCTCTTCTTTTATTTTTCCTTCGAAGAATACATGATTTACCATGACCAATGTTCGGAAAATTCTTGGAAGTTTCCTTAATAGATAAGGAAAACAGCAATTCTTACCAGACATTTTGCAGAGATAGAAGCTCTCCACCTTTGACGAAGTCACTTAATCGACTCACGTCAACTGATGACTCAATACTCGAGACTACTGATGACGATGTAGATTCCTCAGATGTAGACGGTGCTTCAAAACCAGAAAAGGAGACAGTTCAGCTCGAAGAACTAGGAAAGAGAGCGAGAATGATGATGGTTGACTTCAAGGTAAATTCCAAGTTCTACTGAGTTCAAGGGTAGCCAAAAGAACAGTGTCGGTTGGCAGCCAACGTTCCCTTTTGGTTTTCAGTGGCTACCATAGTTAATGAGAACTTAGGCTTTATACGAGACTGTTGTTCAACTCACCGAGTATGGCAAACAGTCGTGTTTATTCGGTGGGTTGTTCTTCGCAACTTTTTTTCCTTTTAGAACCCGTACTACGACCTGTGGAATCGTCACGTATCGAAGTAGTTCATGCAAGTACGATTTTGGACGTGCCTGAACAGCGCGCTACAATTTGTGAAGGTGTACAAGCGGTTCGAAAATCTCTCTTTCTATAACATCTTATACTCTGATGTTGGTTCATTGCCATATTTGTGCGGATCTTGGTCTATGAATGTTTCTTTTAGCGCAATACACACTACTTTTGTTTGTCTTTCATATCTTTTACTTCTAAGCTATACATTGATCTCAGGTACTAGGCGACACTGTTGAAGTGGACAACGACTGGGTAATGGGAGGTGTCCGAGCTAGTCGCATTTCTTACCTCCACGCTCGATTAACAGTTTGGAGCGTCGAAATCGAACCAGCTGTGGCAGTTGTTGTAGCCAATAGGTGATGCATTGATGATGTCGAGATATCTTACAAACTGTCTTTCTTATCAATTTGAATTTGCACGAGGTAGGTACTTCTCTCTTTAAGATCGATGGCCAACTTCTCGGCGATCTATCCTTTCTCAAAATCGCTAAGCTATATAATCGCTGAGCTAAGCTATATGGGCGAGATTACCGATGTGTTAAGAAATCTTTCGTTTCATTTACTTTTTCGAAACAATTTCATTTTTTCTTTTTTCTCAGTGTGTCACGACGCATCGGTGGCTTCTCCCATATAAGTAGTGAAGCAGCTTGAAATCACCAAAAGTTAGTCATCTATCGTGAGGAAAAAGTATCAACCTCTTGCAGTTAATTTAAAAAGAAGGACAGTTTTTATTGGTTTTCATTGCTCATATCGAGATTTAGTTGAAATCGTTCTTTCGAAAGTGTCGAGATATTAATTCACAATCGACTGTGTCATAGGTCCTGGACAATTATTGGATGCTATGATCGAAGCGTTTTTGTGTATGCAAGTTCAAATGGCCGATTGCACTTTCGCAATCAAATGGACTCAGCTCCGGTTCGTATGGGAGTGAATGGCCATAAGATGTATGTTCTCACGCAAACTGGTCATTTAAGCACTTGGTATGTTTTTATTCCGTTATACACCTTAAGAACACTGCATCTACACTATCTTATTCCTTTAAGTTCTTGATTAGCATCCCTATTTATAGGTGGAGACAGTACTGATGAAAGTGTACCTATTCTGAAGTTTTTTTTCCAGGGATATCGATAAAAACAGAGCTATAATGTCACGTCAATCAATTGCGGATTGTGTTGAGAAAGGTTGGTCATGGTTTTACCTGAAAATTTATGTATTGCTAGAACCGACATTATTTCATGGTAGAATTCCGATCCAGGTAGAGTGTATTCTCGAAAAAAGTGAGAACTAAATCTTGAAACGCTTTGTCTACCTGATCTTTGCTTTATTGATTGACTGATGGAGATCCTTAATCATTCAGTCGGACTAATATGATGAAATATAACAAAGTATTTACAGATGCCAATCTCACATCAATATCACTGACACCAACGGGTATACCTCTTCTAGGATTTTCAACTGGAAATATTTTTACATTCTCAATAGATATGAACTGCTGGTATGTCTTGAGATGTTTGTGGAGCTTATCAGTAGTTATGGTGATGATGTGGGTGACGGATGATTGTTACGAACCTTATCCTTATATATGTTGTTGCAAGAGAAAGGTGTAGGGATTTTTGAACTGATTGAGTTTTTGCTCCGTTTAGAAATTTAACTAGCCTGTTTGTTTCTTTTGTGCAAGAACAATGTGTAGATGGTGATTGTCAGCTAGTAAAAGTCTTATAAAGACTATTTAGGTGAGGGGCTGGGTCAATTTCGGGCGTTTAATTCACCTCGAGCGTCTGCGAAATGGGTTTTCTGTGTACTTTCCCAATAAATATGATTTGCTAGAGGTGTTGTAGGCAGAATGGAATCTGTATGGAATGCTTGTGTGATAGATTCCATCCTGCAGCAAAATGTTATAGCTCGGCCATTCTCACTGAGAAAAAAAGGGAAAAATTGACTTGTAAGGATCCAAAGACATCTTTGATCTTTGTGCTTTTTTTGGATTTCGGCGAAAACATCACCTGCTTGTGTAAATGTTGATCCCTCTACTATATTTGTGCAACTCGTGCAGAATATTTGATAAACGTAGCAACAGGATTTTTCCGTGCACTTTCGCGCTTTTTCTATTGCTTTAATCTATTTTCTCATAAATATTGGGATTGACCTCCTGTCTGAAAACACCAGTAAGGTTGAACCATGGAGCAAAGCAAGAGCTATTTTGGTGATGTGGATAACACTTAAGCGTCAGAAAAGGATAATTCGCGGTTTGATGTCCACGCTGAAGTTCCCATTCTTGAACGTACCACAGTGTATTTGTGAATGTATTTCTCATCGTACTGTAAATGGAAGTCGAATTATTGAAATTGTTGTACCATTATAGGCAGATAGTGGATTCTTTAACTCCGTTAATGAAGCTGTGCGATTCGATAGAGGCTGATGAGTTGTCGGATGGCCCGATCGGGAGGCTTTTGAAGCGTCGTAAACGGTACTCTTTTAGACATAGAATGATCTAAAACGATGTTCAGGAAATATGCGATTTGTGATAATAACAGTTGAAAGAATATCTTCTGACTGCATATTTTAAGCTTTTCGTAAAGTTTGTTTTGGCACTTATGAAGTGCTTATACGCGTGTTTTGGCCTTTCATGCTCATCAGTAGCACAGTGCCATTCGGTTCAGTAAGTCCTTTGAAAGGCGATGTACCCTTAAATATAAGGAAGCTGACGCCGAATCATTTACAGTACGAAAAAAGGATCACCGTGGCGTTCTTTCAGAGTGATTGGTTATCAAATAGCCGTTTGCTTAGCTAACGGCGATTATGCCAGTATATATACATGTGTATATACAAGTATGAACATGCGCATTTAGGTTTACATTTATGTATATGCATTTGTATATTTATGTATGCGTATATACAAACATGTACATGTAATTTATATTCATGTGTATGCATACGTTTGCCTATATAGATATCGATACCTTCAATCGACTATTTTGAGACTTTGCTTGGAATGAAGTGCCACAAAAGACCTTATGAAAAGCATGAAATATGCTGTGAAGATGTATTAGTTCTGAGCGAGGTCTCAAAATAGTTGAGTGAAGGTGTAATTATAAGAATATTCAACAGAAACTTTACAAATTTACGTTCATGTGCATCATTTTTGTATTTGATGCTTTCCCATGGTTTTTTTTTTCACATCGGAAGATAGCCAACTAAATAATTCTTGTCAGTTTTGTATGTAGTTTTTTCATCTTTGAAAAGCTATTGAACTACTTTGCAGTCCTGGCCTTCTACCATCGATCCCTCGTTGGGTAAGCGCCTCTGTGAAGGAATCACTTCTTGAGGGTTGGCTTCAAGCAGCAAAAACTATTGGTAGCTCCGTGGATTATCGTGGAATGATGATGACCTATGTACAACTACTCGTCAGAAACAGTTAGCGTTTCACTTTGATATTGTTCTTGTTTGAAAATATCTATATCAGTAACTTGATTTCTTTGACCGGTCGACAATTAAACCACCTTCGCTTTGCTGATGATATCGTCCTCATAACACGAAGCATCAGCCAAACGGAACGAATGTCAACCAATTTCGTCAGTGCCTGTGAAAAGGTGGTCTTCAACTGAATCTAACGAGAACTCAACGCTCAACGAAACGAACATTTCCGAATGCTTCAGTTATCTCGATCTAGGTTGTGAAATTAACATGATGGACGAGGTAATTCCAGGGTTGATTATGAGGAATCGAGCGGTGTGGGGAACGTTTAAGAGCATCGAAGATGTAGTGAAGAGGACAAAGAACATCCGCCTCCGTGCGAACCTTTTCGACTCGACGATTATGCCTGCCCTAACGTATTCAGCAGAAACCTGATCGCTACGTAAGCAGGATGAAAGATCACTTGCGATACAGGAAGACCACTGACCCGTTGGTTCGATTTCTTCACGAAAGGCGTAGAAGAAAGATATGATTGCTCAGCAAATCGCTAAAGCGAGGAGGACCCACTGGGCTACTCCTGCACGCGATAGGGAAAAATGTAAGTTGCTGGTCCGCTCGAGTCACTCGACGATCAATGGGACGATAGGTATTACAGGTGATGAAAAGCCTTGACATAGTACCATAGCTTTTTGTTCAGCCTCTGACTGCACCGTCGCCATAAAGAAGGTTGCAGAATGGAGGATGTTGTAGCGCAGCTTTTAAAGCTTTAAAAAAATCTTTTTGCCCTGCTGTATACTCATCTACCTTCTACATAATAAATGCTTTATGTACGCAAGTTTTTAACCATCTGGTTAGTCCATGGATTCTCATCTCCAATCTGTGCGGAACTGTAACAAATCTTTTCATTATTAATTGAGCCAACATGTCATGTGGTCTGGTAAAGGCTCTTGTCCAGCGCGATACACGTGTTTCGTCCTTACAGACTCGTCAGTCGGGCAGAACCCGTCGTCTCTCGATCTTTTTATTGGTCACTTCTCTCAGGAGCCTGCTCTCCCTGCAGAGAGATATCGAAGACGAACGGCCCATCAATAAAGGAAGGATCTATTGAAATTTGAGCGTGGGCTTAATGAAAAACTCGAAGCAAAGGTATAATATTATAAAAATACCAGCTAAAGGGCAATCGAGTGTACAACACTCTGTGTTAGGTAAAAATTTCACTTAATATAGAATGAACGTTTGTCTTCGATATATCTTTGCAGGAAGAGCAGGTTCCTGAGAGAACTGATTAGTAAAAAGATCGAAAGACGACGGGTCCTGCCCGACTGACGAGTCTGTAAGGACGAAACACGTGTATCGGGCTGTACAAGAGCTCTTACCAGACCACATGACATGTTCACTCAAATAATAATGAAAGGATCTATTGAAATTTGAGCATAGTCTTAAAAGCACTTAAACAAAGGTATAATGTAACAAATCTATTGGGCCTATGTTGGAGGATGGAAACAATTGCTGCATAAGTAGTAGTTTTCTGCAGTGAATTCTTGCATATTTTAGGATCTCTGTCCAAAATATCACAAATATTATCGGATCTCAGCGAAAAAGGCACCATTTGTGGAATTCAGCGAAAAGCACTACGCGAAGATGTTGAACGAATCATTATGTCTGATCCAACGACAGCGCCGTCAGTACGTTCGGAGGCTTCTGATGGCTTAATATTTTGAGTCCTTGATTTACTTTTGCGCCAATTGATCTGATAGACCTCAGGTGTTCCTCACAATGATTTGTTTCATTCGATTTTTTTCTCTCATCTGGTCTCGACTTGTCTTTTAATATTGGAGCGTTTTATCTTGTTTGTTGTTCGGTGAGTCTTTCAGTTAAGTAATCTTGCAGCTACCCTGAAATTCCATAGTTAAGAGCGGCCGTGCTGAAAAATAAGTACGTGCTTTCTGAGAATTTCATTATATCTATTGTTTCCTTACTTTTGGATTTTTCCGTGATTTTCAATTGCAGTTAGGTACTCTTTTCTTTAGAAATCATTAGAGATTCAAAAAGCCCGTGTGTTCGTCCGTCCTTGTTTTTCAAAAGTTAAACCGCTTTTATCCATGGATCTTTAGGGTATCATTACGTTCGGAATAATACTCTATCCAAATTTGATTCGCGAAATGGTTTTAGCTGATGTGTTACATTCAGAACTAGCTGACAGATGCTTTAATGTGGCTCAGAGGTAATGATTATTGTATCGACATTAAAAGCAATGTTTTTTGATTGATCCTGATATAAAAACTTTTCTCAAATTTTGTCACGTCTTATTCTGTTTTTAGTATCAGTGGAGTATTCTGGTCCTATTACTATTGTTTTGATATCAGAACAATGCGAATTTTTACCGTAAAAGAAACAATTTGGGTACTTGTCCTTTGTGAAGCGATAAATGAAAAGCATTTCTCATTTGCTGAACAAGAACTTTTTATAGGATTATTAGTAAACATTGAAAGCCAGATTTCTAGCTACAGTCCCACGCGGCTGGTTTTTCAAAATGCCCTTTTATAACGCAAAAAAAAATTATGTTTCACACTGCCGCGTGTTTTTTTTTTCTTACCTCGCTTATGTTTCGCTGAACAAAGCTCCCTACCCAGAGAGCTAGTACTCATTCGTTAGCACATAAACATGTTTGCTTCTTGGAAAAGCTCTTTTGATAGCGCTGTAGGAGAAGGGAAAGATTTGTGCTTTACACCTCGCCTGATTTCTTTAGACTATTAGTAATGATTTGATAGCGTAAGTCTCAGTAATTCCAACGCTGTGCTTATTTTCTGGAAAGACCGTTAGCAGGGAAAATAAGGTCAAGTTCTGCAATTTCGGTCAGTCCGTTGGGTTGGTGGGCGGGATAAATTGACTTCCCGTCGGATATGTGGGATGCGGTTTATTATTCATTTGGAAATTTTTCTCCGCTTTGAAAGTAACTCCAGGTAAAACGATCGACTGAAATAAGACGAAGGTTTCTGTACACATTGATATGCTTTTCGTGCTTCCAGCGAATTATACGCATGATAAAAATTGAGGCGAACGGCGTTATAAAACAATATTTAATCTAGATGCTATAGCGTTATAAAAGGATCTACGGTAACTGAAACGGAGCTGTAGCCAGAAATCTAAGCCTTCGAATGTTCACTGACACTATGAAAATTTCCTCTTCAAAGAACAAAATTGGTTTTTTATTTGCCACCTCACGACGGATAATCAGAGCGCGTGTGGCGCAGAGGTTAAGAGGTGTTCCGCGTCGCACACGAGATCTCAGTGGTTCTATCTCGCGCTCGTGGCTCACCAAGCCATCCATCCATGCGGATTTGGTGAACTGGTACCAGACTGGTCTCAGACATGTCTGGGAGGATAAGCAGCACTGGCTCGGTTCAGCGGGAGGCCACCGCGATTGATTGTAAAGGCCCAGATATACGTTCAATCACCTCAGACGAAATTGAAAGTTGAAGACGAATTCATTGCGCATCCCTTAGGGATTGATTAACGCCGAGAGCTTTATACTTTTGATGGACATGTGCCCAATTTTACCTAAGCCGTTTTGAAAACAATGCAGACATCATCTCCAATAAAACTTTAGGTGAAGAAAGGATCCGTACTTGGTCGCATCAGAAATGTAATTTATACTGTAAAAAGATAAGTGACTCTCAAACAAGTCGAATATCATTTTCTTCAACCCGGAACAATGACAGGCTTGGTGATCTCTGATAGGAGTTGGATGCTCATGAAATATCCAGGAGTGTTCGGTGATATGCAAAACATTTCACTCTAGGCGGGAGTTTAACCCGCGTTTTATGACATACCAAGGGCCTTCTGCCACCACACCATCGGTGCCACCGTTTTGCTATCAGTCTTTCTTTGATATATCTTATCGTAGCTGTTAGCAACCACCTTTAATGGACTTAGTCTCATAAACACATATCGGCATCAAACCAAGTTAATATGACAAAGCTAATTCAATCAACTATAATCTCTATGAACGAGTGGTAACAAAGCATGGAGGTGTGGTGGTAGCACGCAAGGATAGTTTGATAACATGATAAGGTGTTTGGTCCGTTTATGAAGTCTGATAAGGGCAGTTACACAATGCTAGACAAGCTCCTGTTGCGATCTTCCGGACTCCTCAGTAGCACAGTCTCATTTCAGCTGATTCCCTGGAGGTATACCCTTATATATAAAGGAATCGATGCCGAACAGTAGATCACCGAAAGTCAGGTGAAAAAATTCCCCGACTAGCACTGACTACAGTCAAGTGCTTGCGGCTGGTAGAATGAAACATGCCCTACTATGGACCGATTATATAAACCTCGGACTCCTCAGTAGCACTTCGGAAGGACAAGAAAGACGCTTATCTAGCACTAAATAAGTGACCTTATCAGACCATATAAGTGCCGAAACACGTTATGACGTTATCACATTATCATTGTTTTGAGCGAGGTCTGTAAGAACGCTCGAGAGTAGGGTATTATTGAAAGAATATTTTTTGAGGGTAGCTAGCTATTGTTGCTGAAAGTGAAAGTCTTTTGCTTTTTGTGGTTATTATGTAGTCTTGCCATTAGACATCCTTTTATTTAGCACATGTTAGCTGCACTTTTCTTCCTTTTTTAGCGCTGAGTTCAGGAGGCTATTGGGATTGAGTGCATTTTCGAAGTGTCGCGGAAAGTATGTGCCATGAATCATCCTTCAGATGAACTTGAGAGTGGCTATCAAAGTAGTTGTTCCCATCGAGAACGAAGGAAGAGTTTTCGTCTTGTAGATTTGTTCAATATAGACCCTTCCCCTGTTCAGCATCTTTCAAATCATGACGGCTCGTGAAACCTGCCTTCAACAGTACTGGTGGTCACTTTTCTTCTCATCGAGAAACCGCTATCGTCAGCTGGCGTTAGTAGTTCTTGTCGTCGATATGATCAGATCGTTTCGTAGTTTTGTCACTAGAGCAGTCGACATCAAATTGATTAACCGGAAGTAATTGAAACTGCATGAATTTGGTATCGTTCAGTGGCCGATTTTCTTGCAAACATTTTGGTATACCACTTGTCTATAATTGCTTTGAGATGGAGCGGTTATGCTAGCAAATTCGCTCTATACTAATGCACAAATGACGCGCAAGGAGAATGCTAGTAAGGCGGCACGCAAGGTTTATGGAGCTAAGGCTTAGGACAATATGCGGTTGCAGAAAGGACGCCTAGGAAGTGGTTAGCAAAGTTCAAAGCTGGAGAGAGAAGTCAGGAGGACCGCATGCATTCAAGTCGTCCACATGAGGCTCCCTAAATCTTGCGCGTCGCTTCACTAGCATATTCCCACATGCGACATTCGTGCATGAGTAGCAAGCGTGTTCCCACGATAGCTCCATCTTTGAGCAAGTATAGGCAAGATGTATACTAAAATGTTCGTTGAAAAATACGCATTTGAACGACACGAAAATTTTGTAATTTCAATACTTGGTTAGCAATTTGGTGTTCATTGTTTTGGTGCCAAAACTTATGGAACGACCCAAAATTTTGATTGTTCCCGTAATTGCACTTGACCTGATCTCGTGTTTGGTCAATCAGCTCACAATTATTTGATGTAATCACGAGCGACTCAAAGTTTTCTATATTTCGAAAGACTTTTCTTAACCTTTTCGAGGTTTCATATGGTCAGTGGCTCACGTACGTTCCGGCGGCATCGCCATCTTCGGAGCCATGCGCCACATATTAGAGACGAGGGACCACAGAATGATAAAAATAGTGGAGCTTCCTGTGGACATTATCTCCAGCTCTAAACTTCGCGAACCACTTCCTAGTTGCCCTTTCTGCAACCGTACCATCGCTCCAAGATCCATTAAACTTGCGCGCCAATTAGCTAGAATTTTTCCTCACGTGCCATTCGTGCATGAGTAGCAAGCAAGTTTCTTCCCAAAACAGCTCCATCTTAAGGCAAAAATCGGCAAATTGTACACCAGAATGCTTGCAAGAAAATGTGCAACTATACGGTACCAATAATATACAATCTAAATTACTTCTGGACAATTCATCTGGTGCTTATTGCTCTAGTGCTCAAACTTATTGAATGATCTGAAGAATTCAGAGCAACGATTTTCTTTGTGGTCTTTTGTGAGCGTGCTCAATGTATATGATATTTTCGAACCGTTATTTCCAGCATCTGAGGTAGTGCATCCAAATGGCTACAGAAGACCCCGTCGAGGTCAAGGTACTATTTTTTGGAAGAGCTCGTGAACTAATGGACTGCGACGAGAGGCGAGCGTGCCTTCCACGCAATGTGCCCTATCACCGACTCAAAGAACTCATCTTTGAAGAGGTAAATGAATCCTGTTAAGTCTCGAGAGCTTATCTCAGTCATTTCAATTTCACCGCTTTATGAGCAGAGTATGATATTATATCATGGAGGGATAAGGGGGCTGGTGGCCGAGTGGGTATAGTGGTGCTCGGTGCGGGTTGAGCCCCCAACACTCTCCGGCAATCAACCAACGGACGTCTCAGTTTGGCTATATAATTATATATCCAAGAATACGGAGATTTGCTTACCAAACTAAACCCGTTTACGGCTGTTTGCTAACAGCTCCGATACACTGCATCGCAGAAAGCGTGGTAATAATGAAACAAGAGCCTAGGTAAGGCAATAGTTAGCACGAGCCACCGGAAAAGACGAGACAGAGGATCAGCTTCCGTCCGAGGTTCACAGTTTTGCTTACCATTCAACTTTTTTGGGTATAAAAATATTCCAGTCTCTATCTGGTCACCCTTTCGTGATTGTAGTGCAAATAGGGTATGAGCCTCGTTTATCGGTCCTAAAATGAAGTTTCACCTCAATCTGATAAGCTCTTATCGTTATTTGCTTTTTGAAAGTTCTCTCTTCATGAAGCAGAATTTGTCTTATTTAGTTCTTGTTAAGTAATATTTCATCTTCCTTACTGGTTATATGCTATACCATTTCAGATATTCAAGGACTTGAATGCTATTTCATCGTCATGTGTGCTAGCTGTGGATCAGAAGTTTGTGTTCCTTCTATTGCTTACTGGATACGATGTAAAATATGATTATTTGAGTACTATGATTTGGGCGAATCTTGGTGCCTAAGGTGGTTTCTAAGCTACAATCGCCACCCATCCCGAGCATTCTTGTGTTGTATTTCACATCGTAGCCTGCCCTGATTTTAGTAAAGAATGGGCAATAATTAAGAGTTGAACTATCCAAGATGCTGGTGATATGCAAAACGAATGTCGTGCGGAAGTGCACTCGTGTTTTGTCGTCTCCGAAGGCCTGTGCTAACTACCGCACTACTGGCGCCCCTGTGCTGTTATCACTCTTTCCACATAGTAAATCTTGCTAATCGTTAACCCTTTCTGGACCGTGGACCCACGGCCTCCGCATTACTAACCGGCAGTTCTATACGGTCTGCTCCACCTCTTTTGCAACCGTACCATAATTAGGTGCAGTCAGCTGGGGGCTAAAGATGCAAAGGAGGTGGAGCAGACCGTCTAAAGTTGCCAGTCACAGGTGCAGAGGCCGTGGCTTCACGGTCGCGAAAAGGTTAAGATCCAGTGACTGTTATCGTATTTGGGTTGAATACCGATATGTGCTCGCGAGGCAAATCATTGACAGTTAATTGCTGACAGATCAGTGCCTTGTATCGCAGAACGAGTGTTGGCAGAAGGAGCCCCAGTAGTGCAGTGAATATATTCGTCCATGGAAAGAGCGGAATACGGGTTTGATACCCGCCAGAAAATCGAGATTCTGCATATCAATCAACATTTTCGTTTTGTCATTTATGTAAATAATCTGTAATTCTGGTTCAAGTCATTGTAGCTGACATAATAGTTCTCAAACAGAGGTATTTTACGTTGTTTTCAGATATGTTAATGACAATAAGATGGTGAAGCTCAATGAATTCAGTGAAGTTGCTATCATTCCTCCGTTGAGCGGTGGCTAATCAAGTAATTCTATCTTCTTTCTTTCATCTACTTGTTCCTTTAATTCCGTATAAAATCTTTGTCAATCTCACTGTTTCTCTTCCTTTTGTCTTCAACAATTTTTTACTTTCACTTTTCTAATGAACCATATCATCTTGCTGTCATGTGTTTTATTCGTTCCTACTATCAATAATTAGCAATTTTGTTATACTTCACGTTCTCTTCCTACTAATATCTAATAATCTACTTAGTATCCTCGGAAATGTATCTAGTTCTGAAGAAAAACTTTGCGCCATCTTGTTTTTCATAGGCGGGTAGATATTTTTGTCGGTGTACTAGCCAAGTTTTGTTCGTGAATTTTTGAAGTTAATAATATGTATCAGATTACTGTCTATGTTACAGGAAGCTAAATTGAGTTAAGAAATAAACAGGTAATTCTTGTGTGTGGTTTTCGTGGGATTTTCATTTATGAACTAATCCTATTTTTACTGATATGTTGCCGTTACTTCAAAATCTAACACAACAATGATTCTATAAGAGCACGATTGTGAAGTTAGCATGCGCTCACATAAATGGTGAGACGCGGGTTCGACTCCTGCCCAACATTTGAGGTTTTAAGTATTATTAACGTTATTGGATATATGGCTATAACATCATATTACTGCTAAAAACCCGCCACAGCATTTGAGTTGAATAAGCTACCGATTTTTTTACAGAGTCTGGTAAAAAACTCACTGGCCACTGTCGCAGTTTCACTATGGCATCGAACGGAGTCACTCGTCTTGAATGTTAACGAACAGCTGCTAAGTATGCGTATACGACTGTCAGTTGTTTAATCAAAATGTAGACAGCTTTTTATCCAATATGACCCCTCCTCACATTCTGGCATTCGGTTCGTCTCCTCGCATTCATCGCTTGCTTAAGGAATTCCCCTTGATCGTGAATGTCGTGAAATACTGACCTAGCAGAACTCCTTACAGTCTCGAGGATCGGCAGATTGGGATATTCATCAGGCGTTCGTTGACTAGTTCTCGGAGAGCGTTGAGTGATCATTCCGCCATCGAGCATCACCAACCACTCAGACACAGCTTCCCTTCATGGACAGCTAATGAAATCAATCAACTCGACGAGTAAATTCAACTAATTTGATGAGCACATAGTCAAGCAATTTGACTCGTTTAATCAATTAGTTCGATTGTGGTTATAGTGTCAGCCATGATGGGAATTTTGTGACGTTTCACAGTCTTAAACGATGTTGGGAAACGTGCCAGAATTCCTCACTCTTCTTCATATTTATGCTGTGTTATCTCTGGACCAAATTAGGATACGATTTTCCTATAATATCGATTATTTAATGTGAGGAGTGTCACCCTCAATAGCTTGGTTTCGTGACTGGCTCTAAATTTCAGTGTGAAGAAACATAAGCCTTGTAAATCCGCCAAGAGCGCAGCTGATGATGTAGATAAAATGGCGCTGTATGTATTAGAACAAACGTATATGGCACAATGATTAGAGGTGCTCTTTCTTACACACAAGGTCGATTGTTCGATCTCGCGTTCATCGCTTACTAAATATCAATTTCTCCGGAGTTGGCACATTGGTGTCAGAAAACGGGTCTCGAACTTGTCTGGGAGGATAAGCAGCACTGACTCGATACATCGGGAGGTCACCGCGAGTCAATATAAAGACGTGATATGCCTCCAGTCACGTCAAACGAAGCTAAAAATTGAAGACGAATGCATGGCGTGTACTTAAGGTTTTGATCAACGCCAATAGCTTTATCATCTGTATGCAGTTTTATATCATATGCGATAGCGAGGCCCTTCTCCCTGCTGCTCATATTTGGACTGACGGAGGTTATCTAGAATCTTATGCGCTGAGGTCTTAGGTGCCTGTACCTAAGGGTGGTGACTTCCACTTCAAGATCCTCTTCGTTGTGTCTGTGTCCTATGCGACCCTAGTGGGGTTTTGTCTTAGCCTTAAGCTTAGGGTCTTCAAGTTTTATTATAATGCAGAATTACTGTAGAGGTTCATTTGGCAGAGCTTTTCTTGATGGTCCGCATATAAACCTGATTGTCCAAAGAAAACTACAGTTGGCAGTTAAAGTTTAGCAGTTAACAGGTAATCGTTACGAGTAATGTGACCCCACAGTATCTACCACACTTAAACCTCGTTCTTCCTATTGAGTCGACCTCGAGCTTATTCATAACAAACCTTAACGTCTACCCCGTGTTCCGCAGATATACACAAGCAGGTCAGTGTCAATTGCAATCATCTCGATCAGGTTAGAGCCACTTCCAAACATAGGTGTTCGTTTACACGGACGCAAGTGATCTACCTATTTCTTCAAGTCGACGGATCCCCCGGGATGTCAAGCGCGCCAAGGGGAACACCGCCGATCCGACGGTCCGCCAATTCTTCACGAAAAGCCTAGAAGAAAGATATCGTGTTCAGCGAATGCCTAGAGCAAGGAGGACCCACTGGGCCAATCTTGCACGCGGGAAGTGTTGCTGGTTACCGATCGAGTCACTCAACGATCAACGGGACGATAGGCGATACAAGTGATGGTCTGCGAGGATGTTTTAAGCCTTTTCAAGGTTGGTTGGTCCTTACGCAGGTTTCGGCGTTGTCGCCCGCTTTATCAGAGCCATAGACCAAATTGAATGTTTATAGCGAGGTTCAAAAACTGTCGATTCGAGGATGTCCACATAATTACTACCAGTCATAACCCATCGGCTGAAAAAATGCTGCCAACACAATATCGCGTGTTATCACCATAAATAAAGGCTCCCCACCCCTGCTAGAAAGTCGGGTTCAGTGCGGGGCATGAGCCACTGACGAAGCGGGTGATACCGCCGAGACGACTTACGTAAGCCACTGACGTACCAACCCCGAAAAGGCTCTAGACTTTCTACTGAAGTAATGGAGGTGTCTGACTGATCAAATGAAATTGTTTTTATTTAACCGCTTTTTTCGGTGGTATCATGTTATAGATATATACTCAGTGTTATAGAGTGATGTGCAAAACTTTAGCGCCAGGCTGGACTAGAACCCGCACCTCACTCTTTCCGGGATTGCGTGCTCTATCCGTTACACTACTGACGCCCATTTTGCACATCGCTCTTTCTACGCCAAAGCGCAGCGATCTGTCAGCCGCCAGCCGTCAACGGCCTGACCCGGGTAGTCGGTCTCGACATTGAACTCAGTCACGCTGACAGATATAGGGATGTGCAAAATGGGCGAAAGCGGGGATGGAGCACGCATTTCCTGAAGGAGGTGTCTGACTGACCTATGGGGTTATGGGCAATCTGGCCCTGATCCTGACCCTTCGAGACTCTGAAAAAAGGCGAAACCATCGAAACCCCGTGAATGGCTTACAAAGACCAACTGGTTTTCTCTGTGTAAGTACGGTCAATGCACCGTGGGTTGGAAGGGGTGTCGGAGTGTTTGATGTGTGGTGGTGGCTCAGCGGGCGCCGTTGTAACAGCCAGAGGTCGCCGTCGCTGTTGTGTACGCCAGCCGGACGCCACCTGGCTAGTCGAAAGCATTTTATCATAACGGCCATTCACCTGCGACCGGCCGGCCAGCCGGCGTTTGCACACCCTCTTTTTTTTTCTGCTCTGCTTTCAATCGATTAGAGTAGATCACGTGCTCTCGTTTCGTAGATCACAGATTGTGAGGTGCTCGCGTGACTCCGGTTATGAGAAATATGGAAATCAAAAATTAGCCCTCTAAAAGTACAAAATTCTCGTGTAGTTGAGGTTAAGCTGACTTGTAGCGATATTGATTGAGGTAGATCACAAGAGTCACGGAGTTCTCCGATGATTCTCGTGTAGTATGAAAAGTACAACAATAAGATATCGCACCACAATAATGTGGAGTGCTGTGTAAAAACGACCGTCGGTGGTGCAACGGTTAGCATACGCTCCCGGAAAGAGTGAGATCTGGGTTCAAATCCCGGCTGACGCAAGCGTTTTTGCACGGCACTCCACATTATTGGGTATATTACAAGATCATACCACCGCAAGTGGCGGTCAGATAAAAAGACTTCTTATTAGATGATGAACCCCGTATAGAACTGAGAAATCCTCGTGCAGAGATGAGGTTTTGTGCTTGACTTGCGCTAATAATGATTGAGGGAGATCATAGAGATCCTTATAAGAGATCACAGAAAGGTCGTCCGCCTTTTGGATGCTTTTTTTCGTGCACTACGAAAAATAAGAGATTTAATGATAAGTCAGTCGCAATGCATTTATTTGACCGTTTCATCCGGTGTCATGATCTTGTGAAATACCCAATAATGTGAAGTCCTGTGCAAAACGTTTGCATTAGCGGGGATTCGAACCCAGATCTCACTCTTTCCGAGAGCGTATGTTAACCGTTGTACCACCGACTCTCGTCTGCACAGCACTTCACATTAATGGATAAATTACTTCTTTGTGGTTACGAAGGGAACAAATGAAAAACCGATCTCATTCGCTGGAAGAGCGACTTTTTATGCGAGTGTTAGTGACATTCGAAAGCTGAGATTTCTGGCTACAGTTCCACGTCGCCGCCGGTTTTTCAAAACCCCTGTATATAACGGTGTAAAATCCACCCACAACTCGATCTCAGACGCGGCGCTTTTTTTGCCAGACATAGCTCTTTCTTTAGACTGACAGTAATCAATCGTTCGATGTCCAAAGAAAGCGCTCTGTCCGGCGAGAACTATGTGCGCGTCTCCTACGCAAATCTCCTTATGTAGCAACGTCTGAAAAGCTTTTTTCGAAAACCAACGACTTGGGGTTGTAGCCTGAAGTCTCAGCTTCCGAATGGTCACTAATACTCTATAGAGAAGTCCCTCCAGCGAATGATAGCTGGAGAAAACGGATGAAGCATATAAAATCACAAAATTCCTGCAGTTCAGGTTTTGCTTGGTGCATGGTGGTATATAGATTCGATCAATAAAAATAGGAGAAAATTAATTAGTCAATCAATAGATTGAGTTAGATCATGTGGATCCCCCCTCCAGATCACCACGGTCGTTTATTTTTTGAATGCTTCTCTTGTTTACTACGAGAGATGTGAGAGACTTTTTGAATGAACCATATGAAATTTTGAAAATCTACTGTTAGTGGTATTGAGATCGTTCTCTATCGTCATGTGGCTATTCTTCGTTGCTTCCTTTACTATACAGTATTCTGCGAGAATCCTGTATCGGGGTTTCCATACATCTTGTGCCGTTCCTTTAACGAGGCGCTCGTTCGATCTCACCCCGGGTTCATTGGGTCTGTCATCTTTGTCCAGCGTCAAAAATTTGGTCACAGCACACTTGTATGAGATAAGATCGTTCGTGGCAATCCAAGTGGAAGAGCTCTAGCCCGACTATCCAAGAACTCTAATCAACAGTGTTCGGTGACATCCATACAAAAGATCACAATCTTCGAGCGGCGGCCGAAATACCACATGAAATGTTCGATGATCTTCATGGATAGTGGTGGGTGATTCCAAAGAAACTAATCGGATGCAGAACTGTTCAGATCGGCACACTGGATCCGGCGATGGATCATTTATATTTTATTCTATGATAGTCTCCTCCTAGAATGTTTAAAGCCGCTCAGAGGTGTGATCTGGCATTTCGGGTGGCGTACATACGCTTCGACGCTACTGGCACACCCCATTAGTAGCAAATGCCTTACGGTTCAGCCCTACGAGCATTCTACCTGCCTACATATAATATTCAAGCGAGATAGCTAAACTTAGTCGATTGGAAGGTATTGCTATATGCTTTGAGACCAGCCGTAAGCCATCGACGTAAATCCGTCAAGACAGCAACATCGAAAGATCATCTTTTCATTTCGTCTAGGTTCATACATTTCGGCGCCGTTACTGTAAGTTGTAGGGTGCACCGTAAGGTATCTAATACTGATGAGGCTCGACAGTGACTCCAAAACGTACGTATTTCACTCGCAATACCATACCGGACTACTGAATGGCTTAAAACATCCTACTGGACTTTATTGGATTTCAAACGAGGTCTTAAGGTCGTTCGGGAGGTCTTTTATTTTGTTGTACACGATCCGCCGTCCGTCCTGTCCTTTCTGTAGATCCTGGCACTTCTTGCGTTTGCTTCCTTTTCTCGTCATCATCCTTCACAAAGGTCTTTGAGCATTTCACGTGTTGCTTCGAGTTCTATCTGAGGATTTCATTCTCTATATGAATGTCCTAGAATGCTGCTCGAGGCGATTATCCTTGTAATAGCTTGCTTTTCGTGTGTTTTTGAGAACTCGCTGAGGAAAATATAATCTAATAACATACTTTAAACCTTTATGACGTCTGTTTAGTATGTTATATGGTGCATGAAACGTTCTTCGGTCTTTCGGCTTCATCAGTTGCACTGTGCATTTCGTTTTAGCCAATCCCTTGCACGCGAGTATACCCCCCACATGTAAAGGAATCGACGACGAACAACTCACAGTGATGCAAGGTGAAAAAGCCGCCTGTCGTGCAGGGTTCAACGGTCGATTGCTTGTGTCTGGTAAAATTCATCATGTATGCCTTTCATTCCGAAGATCAGAGTTTGAAGGGCGGAAACACGTGTCTTGCATCACATAAGTGCCATAAGAAACCTCGTGAAAGACTTAAGAATGTTGTCAGATCTCCTTGCAGTCTGGGGGCTAGGCGTGCAGAGGCGTTCCTGGGCGCTCACTTGATTGGTAGCAAGAGTGCTGGGGGAGGGGATCGCACCAGCGCCCTACCTATCACCTTGCCTTACCGACACACCGCATCGCTAACTGCTGCGCTACTCTGTCCCCTTTTAACACTTTATTTGATCTCTCATCACAGAGTTTTTACTTATCTTCTTCTTGAACTGCGCATATCACTGGTTGAGCGAGTCTCCTTGCAATCTCGAGGATAGCCAGGCTGTGGCGTTCCATACGGCGTTCGTTGTTGACTGACTCCGCCCCCTATATACCATTATCACAAGGTACTTGTACATCTTAGTTATCTTCTTGCGCAATATAGCGACTTATTATATTGTAGAGAAAAAATATTCAATGGAAGCAGTGTGTTGCTTCTGTTGCGATAGAAGAGAAAAACAAGGCAGCGCAGTAGTTAGCGGTTCAGTGTATCAGAAAAGCGAGGCGATAAGCGTGTTTTGATCGACCCGCTCCTACAGTACTCTTTTGATCATTATTGAACTGAACACCTTAGAGAGCGCATAAGATCGGCTACGTCCAGGAATGCTGGGTGAATCGTCTTGAGCAGCATTCTACCGAGGAAGACGAGAACCTTAGGCAGCACCCGAAGTCCCACTTGAACTAATCGAGGAAATTTGTGGAGAATGAACGGGAGGAACTAATCGAGTTTTAGAAGTGCTGATATAAGCCAGTAAATTGTGAGGACGGGCTTGTAAATTCTG
Source organism: Parelaphostrongylus tenuis (assembly GCA_019055375.1). Classification (NCBI taxonomy): domain Eukaryota; kingdom Metazoa; phylum Nematoda; class Chromadorea; order Rhabditida; family Metastrongylidae; genus Parelaphostrongylus; species Parelaphostrongylus tenuis. The sequence continues at coordinate 126,270 of JAHQIW010003120.1, forward strand.
TGACTTCTGTATTCAGAGTGGAATTCATTTTTATTTTGCCGTGTTGCCGGGTCTTGCAGCGCGAAGTAACTTTAGTCAGCGGCTAATCGAGGCAGAGGAGGTGGAGTCGTTAGACACGCCCATGGGTCCACGGAAGTAAACCGGTTAAGGATTAAGGAGAAGCTCTTTCTTTACTATGCGATCTAGAAATTTGTTTATTACAGCTTTCTGCCGGTTTATGAAAGTGTTAAACTGAGTAATTACCAATCACTTTGAACCGCTTTGCAGGCTCCGAAGGAGGTGAAACCGTTGAAACGCCGGCCATTATACCAGTGTTGTAATGTATCATTGTATTCAATGAATACTACTATCAACAACCTCGCATCTGCTTGCAAAGAAAGAATATCGTAGGGGGAGTATCAGGGGGATTTCCAATATCCAACGTATTCTCTTGATCTGCGTTATTCAATCGATTATAGACGACTTCAGGTACAACTGCTGATTGAATTCTGTTTCAGAGAGAGGCTGTCGTGTATTGATCACTAACTAACTAATTAACGTTCTTTCCAATGTCGGTGAGCGGTAGTCAAGGACGAGCCACACCAGGTGATCTTCCGAATAAAAAAGGAAGTCGGAAAGAACTTCTTGACTACTCCTTATATCCGCCATTCCTCAAGCAGGTACGTAGAGAGGAGCTTTTGGTGAAATTGATCCGCTATTCAGTAATGTTGAGTGATGTGCATAACTTTAAACGTCGAACGAGATCCGAATCCGTATCCTTTCCGAATGTCGAAGGAGTAGTGCCGGCAGAACGGAGCGTCGATAGAAATCCGGGTTCGTATCCCGTCTGACGTTAAAAGTTTTGCATATCACGACTCTGCCTCACTGGATAGATATTTGAGACATCATACCACCCCTAAAAGCGGTTAATTTGGAAGAATCTTGCTTAATTATACATATACGTCATTTTTATCCTTTTATAGTGTCCAGTAGTTCAAACAGATAGTGATGAAATCGTCTACAAATCAAATGAAATTGCCTTTTATTTAACCACTTTTTTGCGGTGGTATGATGTTATACATATATACCCACTGTTATAGAGTGATGTGCAGAACTTTAGCGCCAGGCGGGACTAGAACCCGCACCTCACTCTTTCCGGGAATACGTGCTCTATCCGTTACACTACTGCGTAGAAAGAGCGATGTGCAAAATTGGCGTCAGTAGTGTAACGGATAGAGCACGCATTCCCGGAAAGAGTGAGGTTCGGGTTCTAGTGCCGCCAGGCGCTAAAGTTTTGCACATCACTCTGTAACACTGGGTAAATACGTCTACATATTAGATTAAGTTGCGTTAAAGTCATTTCACTCAGTGTGCTCAGAATTTCTACCCTCCAAAATTTGCTGTCTCAAATATACCGTAACTTTTTTTCTACATCATTTTTGTCTTTTTCTTCGTCTTCTTTCTCAATATAGACTGGATTATTCGCCCAGCTTTTGTTGTGTAGCATTTCTTTTTCCATCACAGATGGATGCGAAATTTCCCGATTATGTTCGAGAGGGTGACATTGAGTATCCGTTCGAAGAGACAAATGGTGTCGGTGATGAGAATCGCATTCGAGGCAACTGGTGCTCGAAGACGGACTATATGCTGGCTGTTATTGGATTTACTTTTGGCATCGGTATGTACTATACACTTTTTTCGGTACAATTCCGTAATCGAGGCTCGTTTTTCAACCCCTTAGAGCCAGGGCCTTTTTTGCTTCTTCCTCAGATTTATAGTAGTCACTCTTAGCTTTAGCCTGGGTAGCTTGGAAAGTAACAATTTCAATAATACAGTTTTTTTTTGAAGCTTCCTTAGCGTGCTGTAGCAGTGAGAAAATCTCACATGTCACATTTCTGCTCGGCCAGTGTTTGTAGATGGTTTTTTAACATACTTCAAGTGAATATTTGATGATATGAAGTTCGATAATATTGAAGCCGTGCATGGCCCTTGAAATGGTCTTTACAGAGCATTAGAAGAGCGAAAAGATGAATGATCACGTTTCTAACATCTGGGCGTGGGCTGCTTAGGCTTAGGCTTAGGCTTAGGGTGAGTAGCGGGTTTGTTTGGCAATTTAAAATGGAAATAAAAGCCTAATTCTATAGAACGATGGGACAGAATCTCTTCTACCGTTTTGATCAGGAAATTCTAGGAATTCCTATCAAAGGGGAAAAATCTTCAGATAATTAACCCTCCCCTCTCTTTTCTAGGCGGCTTTGAGATCACTGCGCGTAACGCGATTAGAGAGGCGCGCTATAATGCGCGCTGAAGGTGAAACGTAATCCTATTTTGGCCGCTACAGCTCATAAAAGCGCTTTTCACAAATCAGATGCAGCTTCAGAAGTGTTGGGATCTATGATATTGAATGATTAATGAAAGTCTGACGAAAAAGCGAAAAAGACTTCGTCCCTCAAGCGTTGGAAATGGATCCCGACAACGGAACAGTGCCCTTTTTTTCTTCGGAGTTTCTTCTCATTACCAAATGAAATAGCTTTTTCTAAAGCAGTAAGTTGCTTGGCGACTGGTCACACATGTCAGTGGAGTCAAGGAACACTGAGTGCGCTCTCTGTAGTGTTATTCCAGGTTGAGTACAAGATTTTGTGTCTGCATATGTACTCTGTATTTTTGCCGAAATAAGTCGTAAGCTTATCTTTCGACATGCCGTTGTTACACGTTAAAAAATGTTTCTGAGTTGATCAAAATCTGGCAGTTCTATGAAATCATTTTTGCCGACTTTTTATAATGTATCAGTTTTGGTGGTAGGATTAGTTTCCGAAGACTAATACGAGACAATGAGGGTTTCTTTGTCTTTACTGCTTTTTAGCAGTCGTATAATGCGCTATTTACAGACGTAGGAATGTTGACTAGTAGGCAAGGCATCCGACCCCCTGTGGAAGTTTCAACCCTCGTTTAACCCATGCCGGGGCCGCGTGATCCCACTATATTGATGCCACCGCTCTGCTACCACTTTCTCTTCGATATATGCGTTTCAGACCATGCTTGCTAAAGATTTGTGGCTGATAGTTAAAACAGTTCATATCGGAAAAAAGTGGTAGCAGATCGGTGGCATCTGTGGTGTATCAACTTCCGCCTGGAATCGAACATTTTGCATACCACTTATCACTCGTAGACTAATACGAGATTTATTTCGCTTCCAGGTAATCTATGGCGATTTCCGTTCCTCGTCTTTCGACACGGTGGAGTCGCATTTTTTGTCCCATATCTCGTAGTTCTTATCATTGCCGCGCTACCAATGTTTTTCATGGAGATGGTGCTCGGGCAGTTCTCTTCGCTGGCAGCTATTTCGGTGTGGAACGTTGTTCCATTATTCAAAGGTAGATTGCTTGTGCTCTTGCATTTTTATTAAAACTTTTTTCAACAATTGAGTGAACTGAGGAGGGATTTTTTTATCCTTTTGGAGCCATGGACCCAACTCTCTACGTCTCCAACCCCCGACGTATTGCATCTAGCAATGGCATTTAACAGTGGGGCGTGCTGCATTTAACAGTGGCGTCTAATCCCAGCATGCCATTGTTAGACGCAGCACGCTCCATTGTTAAACGCAATACACTGGAGGTTAGAGACGTAGGGGGTTGGGTCCATGGTTCTGAAAGGGTTAATAGCGATTTTTGCTCACGTAATTCTTGGTTTTTACGGTTATCTCTGTAATTTTGAGGTGTGGGCGTAGCGATGGTGTTTATATCTTGCATATTAGCGATCTATCTCAATCTAGTTTCTTCTTGGGCACTGTTCTATTTCATCAATTCTATCAGTTTCTCTCTCCCATGGTCAAACTGTGAGAACTCTTGGAGTGGATTAAGTAGGTTTGGATTTTAAATCACCTTCAGAAATTCTTTTACAGTAAGAAAATTTAATTGCTTTTTGCTTCGCTCAAAAATAGGAGATCTTCACTTTTTTCATTTGATAAACGTTGTTATTCAAACAGGGATGATTTTAATTGAAAACAATCTATAGTAATCCAATTTAGTAACGTCATTCAATCCTTTCCTAGTAGTAGTTTCATAATTTCGTTCAAATCAAATAAATATATCAAGGCTATACTGACTTAGCTCAGTGACTCGAATAAGTAATTGCTATAAAGTTTGAAAAGAATTCAATTTTGCGATCCCAGATTGCTCTTTGGGAACGAGATTCTCTTGCGCGGAAGCTAATGGAACCCTCCTGCTAAATGGGTCATGTATCATTCAGGTTGGCGGTTTATTAGTAGAGCATAGTCGTTCAAGTGGTTTTCATATATATCTGTATATATATATATATATATATATCTACATGTACATATATATACATATACATATACATATACATATACACATATATACACATACTTATATACATATATACATATATACACGTATATACATATATATATGCACATGTACATATGTATATACATATACATGTATATGTGAGCATATGTATATTCATACACATATGTATATATGTATGCACGTATACGCACGTATATATATACACGTACATATGTATATATTTATTATGTATATATACATATATATACATATACATATACATATATTAGGTCTTTCCATTAGTTTCGGCACTTCGGCGCCAAATTTATTTATCAGAAGTATTCAAAAACGCATGTTTTTGGCATCGTTTAATCGCGATTTTTTGCGAACTTTCCTACCCAACTTGCCTATATTTGCTATGAGATGAAGCTGTTTTGGGAGCAAATTCGCTTGCTACTCATGCACCAATGGGACATAGAAGAAAATGCTATTGAAGCGGCGCGTAAGACTAATGGAGCTTGGAGCGATGATACGGTTCCAGAAGAACGGCTAGGAAGTGATTCACAAAGTTCAGAGCTGGAGAGAACAGGCTGGAGGATCAGTTGCGCTCAGGCCGTCCACTGGAACTCCATTAATCTTACGCGCCGCTTCACTATCATTTTCCCTTACGCACTATTCGTGCATGAGTAGCCAGTGAATTTGTCCCCAAGACAACTCCATCTTAAAGCCAGTATAGGCAAGTGTTATACCAAAATGTTCAGAGGAAAATACACTACTGAACTATACTAAAATCATTCAATTTTAATCACTTTTGGTGAGGAAACTTGAAAATATATTACTCTAGTGCCAAAACTCATGGAACTACTCAATATCATATATTTTAAGGAAGTGATACAGTCTTATACAGTCTGCGATTATCACATAATGCTGATAGGAGTATATATTCTATGCTATCAGGGTCGTATTTGTTCAAGGACAATTTATATCGTATTTGCTTTTTACTGCGGGCGCAGAAAAGAAATGAAGACGTGTGCTGTGCGATATGAAGGCTGGTCCATGCATCTTGAGTAGTGTGCAGAGCATTCGATCCCAAGCGGGAGTTGAACCCATGTTTCATCAATTTTGGTGGACTACGTGCTCACTACCCGCTCTGCTGCCACTCTTCGGCATACTTATCGATGCTGTCAGCAACCAGCCTTCAAAGGATTTGGTCGCGTAGACCACGTCGGCATTAAAATCAATTAGTTATTTAGAGCATTTATGTTTTGCATACCACTCATTACTATTTAGATGTATATTTATAACATCAAAACGCTGCTAAAAACAGTGAAAATAAAGATGTTAAATAGATTATACTATTTTAAGCTTTACTGCATTCTTTGCTCTTCTATCCTAACTGTTTGGGTTTCAGCAGCTCAACTCCACTATATTGACTTCCGGCACTAATCCTCAGGCTATTCCAAGTCTTCGATATTTTCAGTAAGTCATTGAGTTTCGGTTATATTTTCTATTTTTGTAATTTTCCTACTTCCTTGTGTTACCATTGTTTTTCTGATTTTTCTTGTTATCCTTTAGGATCATCTTCAGACTTTTTCCTGTAATTTTCATGATTTAGTGAAGTCGTTTTGATGTTATCCAATGATTTCACAAACATCGGTACTCTGAATTGGTATTTGGGTATATGCGTGGTGCTTGCGTGGATGGCTGTATTTCTTTGCCTTTTTCAGGGAGTGAAGTCAAGTGGTAAGGTAGGCAAAGTAGGGTAAAGTTAGACCTAATTTGAAGTCTTCTTCTCCAACGAGTTTTATTCATCATCGAACTTTTATTAAAAGTACTTTAAATAGTGCTGTGCAAAACGAGCGTCGGTAGTGCAACGGTTAGCATACGCTTCCAGAAAGAGTGAAATCTGGGTTCGAATCCCTGCTGATGCAAACGTTTTTGCACAGCGCTCCACACATTGGGTATACTATAAGATCATACCACTGCAAGTGGCAGTCAAAATAAAAAGAATTCAAAGGTACTTTAGTTAAGGCTTTTTCTTTTGTTACCTTTGTGAATTGCAGGTAGTGTATGTGGTAGTGGTGCTACCTTTCATAATAATGACAGTGCTACTCGCTAGACTTCTAACACTTGAGGGATCTCTTGTTGCTCTTGTTCATTTTCTTCGTCCAGACTGGCGTGCAGTCAAGGATCTTACGGTCTGTTCTACAAGTTTCTCTTTATTTGGACGAACATAAAACAAGTTATTGAAATCCTTTTGATGTAAACCATAGTCGGGGTTGTTGTTGTTGTTGTATTTATAGCTATCACTTTACCTAAACCCTCGTAATAAAAGCACCAGATGTAAAATTACTTCAAAAAATTTGCCAAAGCATCCAATCTAAAGTTATAATACGTTTGTGATCTTTATAAGAGCTGTGGAGTATACTGATGAGAATGTGGAGTATACTGATTTTCTACGAAAACTGAACACTTGTCTTCAGCCATTCTTAAGAAATTTGAGCTATTAAGACGATCTTTCAGTTTTATATTACGTTTATCCCATCATTTCTCAAATGAACAGACTTATCAAGGTATCCACTTTACACATAGGTTTTCTAGTGAGCGTCGTGAGCAAGTGGTTGTGATGCTCATCGCGGCAAGCATTGGCCCGAACCCCCCCCCCCCCTCGCCCCACTTCAACACTCTCTAGCACTCAACAATGAACGCCCTATAGAAAGCCATAGCCAGGCTATCCTCGAGTTTGCAAGGCAACGTGCTCAACCAGAATTCTATGAAGTTTAAGGGGACGAAAGCGATTGAATGCTAGAAGTACTGGGATCCGCACAATGGAAAAAGCAGAGTGAAAGGCGGGTCATGAATTGCCCAAAGTGTTTATAGTTATCGCGTCTAACTCATCTTTGATCACTGCCATTGTGACTTAACAATAAAACTCTTGAGAAGTTAATAAATAGTCTATCCGTAGCTTTACCACTTAGTTGTTCCTTTTTTTTTTTGGAATTTAAAGAAGTGTAGTAACATATCACACATTTTCCTGTAGAACGTTGAAGCGTAATTCTTTGTATTCGTCTTGAAGTCACTGGTTAAGGTTTCATAACTGGAGTGCTATGTTTGACCTCACAACCTCACGTATGAAATCCGTCTAATGAATGAGTGAATGTACTCTGGCAGATAATTATGTTTGAGAGATGAACTGGTATCTGGGACCATCAAATTCCAGAGCCACAAATTTCGATTCATTGAGCCGCAGCTCATTACAATTTTACGGACAAAATTAAGATTTTGGTACAAATAATAATAATAAAGAATCAAGTTGCTAGTGTTATGCATCTCAATCATTTCTTCTTTTCCTTTCATTTCACGCTAATCACGACATTTTCTTCTGCATCACAACATTAAGATCAGCCATGTTGTCTGAATTGATTTTGTAGGAATCCATGGCATTTAGTAGGTAGATCTTGATCAGTGAATGAGTTGCGAGACATCTAGTGAAGAAACAAGAGAGGGAAATCAATAGAAGAATGACAACAGCCATCAGGTTGTGGCTTACAGCAAAAAGATTTCTAGTATATCTGAACCTCTTAAAGATTAATATTAGAATTTGAGACGTAGAAAATCCGTTGAATTTGTTTATTTATTTGTGAGTGTCCGAACCAGTTCATCCGTGCTGCTGCAGGTGTGGGGCGAAGCTGCTGTGCACGCATTCTACACGGTGGCCTGTTGTACTGGAGGTCTTCATACCACTTCGAGCTACAATCGTTTCCATAATAATTTGTTCAAGTGAGTTTCATTTGTGTCGGCTAATGCTGAGTTTCATAAATGTCTGATCCGTTTGGTCATGAAAAAGTATCACCTGTATCACCTGTCGCCCCGTTGATCGTCAAGTGACTCGAGCGGGTACCAGCAACACTTCCTTTTTTTCCCTATCGCGTGCAAGAGTAATCCGGTGGGTCCTCCTCGCTGTAAGAATTCGCTGAGCATCATACCTTTCTTTTATGTCTTCCGTGAAGAAATCGGACCTGCGGGTCGCTGGTCTTCCTGTAGAGCGCTTGATGTCCCGAGGATTCCAGTGAGAACGAAAAAGTATATCCATTGATAATTCATGACAATATTCAAAGCCTTTTGGAGGTTGGTACGTCAGTGGTTTACGTACGTTTCGGCGCCATCGTCCGTTTCATAGGAGCCACAAGCCCTCTGAACACCACTTTGTAGCATTGAGTGGAGACTTTTTATATCACAAATAATGGTGATAACCACAATCACGTGCTATCATCAAAAAGTTATTCTGATATAGAGTTCAGTATGAGGCGTGCGGCTCTGATGAAGCTGCCGATACCGCCGAAACGTATGGAAGCCACTGACGTAGAGGATGGGGATAAAGCTCTTGACGTGGATCAATCCTTGAGGAATGCACCATGCATTCCTCTTCAGTTTTCAATTTTGTTTGAAGTGATTGAATGCATATCTGGCCTTCATGATGACTCGCAGTGGCCTCCCACTGCATCGAGTCAGTGCTGCTTATGCTTCCAGACAAGTCTGCGACCAGTTTGGTATCAATTTACCGACCCCGGTAGGATAGGTGGCTTGGTGAACCATTGATGTGAGATCGAACCATCGACATTATGTGCGACGCAAAGCACTTCTAACCACGGCGACGCATGCGCTCTTTCAAATCATGCCACTGTTAAAAGAGCATTTAATACATTTCATAAATCCATTGTAGAAATTGTTTGTAGAGACATTTGGACGATTTTGATTGTTGATATTACTACTTCAATGATTTGTTGTGTGCTTACGTTTTCTGCACTTGGATTCACATGCTTTCAGTTCTCCATCGCACTGGACAAATTTTATATAAAAGGTTAGCATTCTTATATTTTCTATTACAATATTAAATTTTTTCTTAGATATATAATTTATTTTATATTTCGGAAATTTTGAAATTACTTCGACCCAAATGTTGATGTACATGCTTCAATATCTGGTTGTTCAGTCTCTATACCTCTTATAGTGGAAGAAATTGTGCGTATATGTCTATTTGAAAAGTTATAGCGAATTTTCTGAAGAAATTTTCAATATAACGAAACACCTGGCTTTCGAGTTTGAATGTCGTGATATATTGGAAGAGGAATTATCCAAGTGGAAATAGCTCTTAGCGAATACAAGACGAATCTATCTTCGGGAAAAAAAGGCATGGTGGCTTTTCATGGAGCCTCTGTCACATTATATGTTACCGACATTCATTGTTTTTCCCTTTGTAATACGATCATCCCTTATATTCTACTAGTAACTCGTGTTTTTATCCTTATAACTTCTATGTTTTCCTGTGTATTTTTTCATAGCTCAAGGAAAATTGCCCCTCTTATGTGTGACCAAAATAGCACCTTCATCATCCAGCCATGATGCTTTTGGTTAGCGAAGTGGACTTTGTTTTTTGACTGACTGATCATAAATAACGGAGGAGAGGGTGGAGGTATCAACCCTTTGCGGACGGATGTTTATCGAATTCCGTAAGCGCACGCGAATTTCGTTACTTAACAAATATTTTTCCTTCATTTCGGAAAATAAGAACTTCACATTTTTCGTATCATTCTCGTACTTCATAATTTTCGCAACACATCCGTATACTTTTTGTACATATATAACTCTTGTGTGCGAAGGAAACTCTGAGTGTGGAACGTAATTTTCTTTTGGCTCCTACAGGCACTATGAAGATGTTCTCAAAAACTAGATTCAGCTTCGAAGTTGCCGAGATTTGTGCTATCGAATAAGTATTAGTCTAGTCTAATGAAAGGCCAGCCACTAACCTCAGTCGAGCTAACACAAAAAACCTTGTGTGAAACATGATTTTAACTTCGCTGTTACACTATCGGAGCATTTTTAGGAACCAAGCACATTGTTGAAGTTCATCTAAGTTTTCGCATGCAAACCAAAACTGTAGTACAGGAGTTCTGTTCACTGAAAAAGACCCCTATGAAGTCGTGCATCGAAAACTATGCAGACCGTCCTCAAAGGCCACCTAGTCACTCTAGCATGCTTGGTAAAGGCAATCAAAGTCTACTACTAGAATCTACCAAGATTCACTGAGCATAGGTTGCACTGTTCAGGTATTGTGGTTTATCGATCCAGGACATCGACTGTTTTTAAAAACTTCGCAATAAATATTCAATATGTTTTTCAAGAAAGTTTAAAGCCTTACCCGAGGCTGGTACGCCAGGGTCATACACGCGTGTTTCGGAGTGTCTCGCCCTCCTCGTCAGTGACCCACGACCCCACATTAGGCCCTGTATTCTAGCAAGGAGGGAGGCGAATGTGGTGAAGGCACAGTGTACAATGACACTGTACCATCACCACTTTTCAGTCGATGGATAGTGGCTGGTAGAACAAAATTGATTCAAGACATCGACTGCTTCTGAAAACCTCGCAATAAACATTCCATATAATTTTTAAAAAATATTTAAAACAGTTGATTGGATCAATTTCGTTCTACCAGCCACTATCCATCGACTGAAAAGTGGTGATGGCACAGTGTCATTGTACACTGTGCCGTCACCACATTCGCCTCCCTCCTTGCTAGAATACAGGGCTCAATGTGGGACGTGGGTCACTGACGAGGAGGGCGAGACCTCCGCAACACGCGTGTATGACCCGGGCGTACCAAACTCGGGAAAAGCTTTAAACATTCTTGAAAATTGTGTTGGGGTTTAATTTCCTAACAGCTGAATCTTTTATCATCTATTAAGTGGCTTTGTCCTGCATGAGATTCAAGTAACTAGAGCGAAAGATTCGGACGTTGTGTTTTTTGATTAGAAGAAGTCAAGTATTATAGCTCTATAAGTGTTGCCAAATAGGTTAGTGTGAGCGGAGCGAATGCGAAAATTACTTCTTGTGTTTGGAACACTTCAGTATGTTCTAAAACATCAAACGTTATCGTGTTTACCATGAAAATCCCACCACTTCTTGTATTCCATTTTTGGCGCGCATTCATCCTACGCAATGGCCTTCAAACATTTCGCGTATCGTTTTTTCTGCTGCCTGAGGATATCCTTTTCTCTTTTGAATTTGTTAAGTGCTGGCAAAGTCGATTCTTCTTGCAAACTTGGAGATAGCCAAGCTGGGGCGTTTCCACTTAAACTGTAAAAGAGGGTTAGCAAGGGTAGTCGAAGAAGCACATTACTTCGTAATCGACTACATTAGTAGCCATTCTGCGAGTAGTGGAAGAGAGCGTGAATTGCAAATGCATTTGTGGAGACTAGCGAACGAATACACGCGGTGAAAGACTGATTTCTTCGAGAAAATCCACTTTATTATTTCCGCAAAGTTTTCTCACTTGCTAAGCGTCGATGTACTAGTGCAGCGAAAAAAATTTCAGTATTTTTTTCAATTGCTATCCGACCCACCGCCACATTTTTTTTTTTATTGCGCGGATCCCAATATTTCCAGCATTCGATTCATTTCGTCTCAGTCGTCGTCTCAAGGGTCTTCGAATGTTTCGCGCGTTGTTTCGGCTGCTGTTCAAGGATTTCGTGTTCATCGTTAATGTCATGAATGCCATTCGGACTGATCTCCTTGCAATCTTGAGGGTAATCGGGCGAGAGCGTCCCAAAGTGATCACCAGAGTGTTGGAGAGGAAATCGAATGAGAACATTGTTTCTTCAAAGCGTGCATCACTGGCCACTCGGCCAGAGCCTCTCGCTGCCATTCTAGTAATTTCTTCGTGACCGAAGCAGTCTTTTCTGTGTACTCGTACAGCAAACAGAAAAGTGTCCATCGGTGCCCGCAGAAGTGAGTTAGTTCTTTTTGAAAGCTTTGCTCTGGAATTTGGTCCCACAAGATCGTTGTGCGTGAGCCACAACCTTCAAAACATTTGTGGTGTGGGAGTTATCGATCTACAAAGATGTCGTAAACAAACAAGTGCATATCAATTAAGATTTCCCGCCACCTTCAAATCTCATTTTCTCAGCAACAGGTTATTGATTCTGTTGTATGCAAATATGAAGCCAATTCAGATGGAGCACATCTTATATTCGTATTTTTGGCTGAGACCTTGGCTGGAGTACCAGTTGCGCCGCTCTACACTGGATTGTTCTTTCTGATGGTGTTCCTAATCGTTCACACAACCCAGCTGTTTGTTGTAAGTCTTTACTTTTCGGCATATTCTGGCTTTTTTCTCAATATTTCTGGATGGGAAATTCCAGCTTTCTAGGGGATATTTAACTTTTCGTTCTCAGAAAACTGTTTCACTAGTAATTGCTTCTTTAATTTTACACTTGCAGTTCTTATTTCTCAAAATTCTCCTATGGCTAAGTTTTTTCCGTCTTTAGTAAAATTTTGTCTTTAAGGTGGAAACGATCGTCACCTCAATTTGTGACGAGTTCCCGGAGCTTTTGCGTCGCAACAGACGTCATGTTCTGACCAGCGTATGCGCAGTATTCATGGTTCTGAGTATACCATTTTGTTTATCGGTATGGTTCCGTAAATCTTTTTTTTTTAATTTTATATTTTTTTAATTTTCAATTTTTTATAAGTCAGCCCTGTTTAACAGACCACTGACATGCGTGGCTCAAATAATGATTATCAGGCATATTGAAATTTGAGCAGTGGTCTTAAGAAAACACTCGAAACGAAAGTATGATTTAATAAATATACCAGCCAAGAGCAATCGAGTGTACAACACTCTATGTTCGGTGAGATTTTCACTGGACATAGAGTGTAAAATGTTCGTCGTCGCTAACTCTTAGTGTGGAGACTGGAGCACCCACAGAGATTAGCAAAAGACGAGAAAGGGTGACTGCCCGACTGACGAGATCGCAAGATCGAAACACGTATATCGGGCTCTATTAGTCAGCCCTCTTTGATAGACCACTGACATGCGTGGCTCAAATAATGATTATGAGAATCTTTTTTCTCCACAGAGATCTGTCTACTGTATACTTCTCTTCAAACAAAACTTTCACGAGACTGGTACTTGCCCCTTCTAAATCGACGACTTTTTTTAGTGATTTTGCCTTCCTCAGAGCCTAGACACACAGTATCGTACCATATCTATTTATTCGCTCAATACTTCATTTGTTCATTTGTTTAGTGGAAATGTAATGTGAAATATTTTAAACAAAATATTAAGCAAATTACTAGATATGGAAGGATAAAGCACGTATACGCTTTGAGGAAGGTGAAATCGATGAGACTTCAGGCATCAATTTTGAAGAGAGAATGTATGTTTTTCACAATATCACACCTAGGACATTGGTTTCAAGACATATTCAAATAAAAAATAATATGAAATCATTAGTGAGCCAGATCGAAACTGTTTCGTTAATTGATGTTTCTAAACGCTAAAGAAGTACCTACCTCGTTTGAGTTTTATTTACATAAAAATATAAATTAAAAAATGTTTTTCATTTTTCATGGTGAGATTTAGTGAAAGTTTGTTTTTCGACTTCTGTGAATCTTATTGTAATTCTAATCTGCGCTATTTGGACTGAGAAAGGAATGCAAAACTAGTAAATCGATAGTCCGACTTTCATTAAACTCGAAATGATCAAAACTATCTTACGAATTATTCTTTCTCAAAACTTGCGCGATTTTGTTATATCTTCTTCAAAGACGTTGCTGGCGTTTCGACGATATCGCCCTCATCAGAGCTTAGACGTCCTATACCATATCTGATTTTTGAGCTAATATTCCCCGAATTAAGTGAAAGTCTAATGCAAAAATTGGATGTTTACCCATCAAAGATAGCTCATCTTTCAACTCCTTGTATTGAAGGATCACGGTGTGTTGTTATTCACTATGATTAATAATCCTTATTATTACTCAAATTAGTAATCGTTCTGGGATAAGGTGCCATATTAATTATGACATTCAAGCATTCTCTTCGCAATTTCAGTTCTAGACTTGAAAATTTTTAGAAAGCACCTCGCACAAGCGTTAGAAAGGATAAGTTCGTGAGAATTCAAAGGTGTTATCTCATGTTCAGATGCTATATATCATAAAGGAGGCACAAAACTTGTTTTCAGGCTGGACTATACTGGTTATTATTGCTTGAAAAGTTCACTTTCACATGGCCTCTTGTTGTAATCGCTTTTCTTGAATGTATGGCAATCAGTTGGGTAAGTCTAACGCTTGATATTTACTGAGTTTGATTTCATTTTTATACATGGACGGTGTGTTTCTTCATATTTCATATCAGGCGGATTTGTTACACGATGTGTTTTTATAGGTGTACGGGATAGATAACCTGTTGGATAATATCAAATGGATGATTGGATCATATCCGCCGTGCTATATCTACTGGAAAATTTTATGGAAATTCGTGTGCCCAATGGCATATTTGGTACGTTACTGCAGTTTCTGAATTTTTTGGAATTGTAGCTGAGTAGGTGTGAAGATATCTATACGAGGATTTATACTTAGATGATTGCCAAAATATTTTCTGTAGTATGTTTTAGTTCTACTTAAATTTTGTATACTCTCTGTTACTCACAAGCTTATTAATAGTGTGTTCCTGAGTGCCGATGTGTAGTGAAGGTTCATCCTCCAGTAGGATCATCTAGGTTGAATTCGACATTTGTATTCGGAATAGAGTTGGAAATTATATCTGAGTAGATCTGTGCTTCGGAAGATCCAGAGAAGCTACGCTGTTCTTTGTGTTCTCAGAGCGAGCAGATCACATAGAATTACGATGTGCCAGGATGATGAATATAGTTTGTTAGTGCCCTATTGTGTTACTGGATATTAGAGGAAATACAGAGGGCAAAACTTCGTTCGTTTTCTATTGTTTCCACTCCAGAATTAGATAGTTTTTCTTTAGCACAAGTTTGAAATTTCTATGTGTAATGAGCGATCGATTGATCTTTTGTTCCTCAGTTGTCCTCCCTAATTACCAAGTCCTATTTTTTGTTCGACCCATCATCGTAGTTTATTGTGCGAATCCCAGCACTTCCTGCATTCGATTCGTTTACTCGCATTCATCCTCCACAGTAGTTTTCGAATAATACACGTGTTGCTTTCGGTGCTGTTCGAGCATTTCGTGCTCTTAGGTGTTCGCTGTCTTGGAAGTGGGACTTATAATATTCTTGTGAGTGGGTCGGATCAACGTTTTTCTGATCACCTGCTTCCTAATGCACCGCATCATCAGTCACTGCGCTACACAGCCTTCAGTTTTAATCGCCAGTCATAATAATTCACAATCCTCCCAGATCGTTTACCACCGTGGTTTACTCATCGTGGCTGAGGTGTCGGACTATTCAAACAATAGTACAATTTCTGAAATCACAGTCATGATAAATACGGATAGGAAAGATACATCATTGCCCTCTGAAATCTCGTTTGTTGAAATGTTTTGCTGTTCAGTTTGCAACTTGAATGAGAAATCAAGCAATATTGCCAGTTGTGCGGCTCTAGAAACTCAGGATGCAAATGTGATAGAACGAGGACTTGTTATTTGCTGGAGAATATGTGAAAACTCGGATCTCTTTATCCATATCATAATCAATAAATATGAGGTGGAATTTGCCGTTAAGATTTGAAAAGGTAGATTAATCGCAGTCATCTATTGCTATATAGGATCCATATAGTGTTAAGTAATAGCGTAAGAGTTTTCATCAAAATTATAGTTTTGAAATCAAAAAAACTAAAAGTTGAAAAAAAGTTATCTGATGTGTGTCGATATACTAAAAATTGATTGGTAATCATTTTTGAGCCACGCATGTCAGTGGTCTGTCAAGGAGGGCTGACTTATAGAGCCCGATACACGTGTTTCGATCTTCCGACCTCGTCAGTCGGGCAGTCACCCTTTCTTGTCTTTTGCCAATCCTGTGTGGGTGCTCCAGTCCTCACACTAGGAGTTAACGACAACGAACGTTTTACACTCTATGTTCAGTGAAAATCTCACCGAACATAGAGTGTTGTACACTCGATTGCTCGTGACTAGTATATTCAATATATCATGACTTTCGTTTCGAGTGTTTTCTTAAGACCACAGCTCAAATTTCAATATTCCTGGATTTCTGGATATTTACACACAGGACTGGCAAAAGACGAGAAAAGGTAACTGCCCGAGCGACGAGATCGCAAGATCGAAACACGTGTATCGGCCTCTATAAGTCAACCCTCTTTGACAGACCACTGACATGCGTGGCTCAAAAATGATTACCAGGCATATTGGAATTTAAGCTGTGGTCTCAAGAAAACACTCGAAACGAAAGTTATGTTATGAAAGTTGATTATTTTCAAGTAGTTCGTTTCAGAAATAAGGGGATCCATAAAAACACCTACTATATAAATTACTTACAATATTTCTTTTCGTAGCACAACATATGAGCAGAGAGGCTGACCATATGAGACTATCCGTACTTTTGTACAAACGTGATTGACTCGAAATTCATTGGTCTTATCTGATACAAAAGTGAAAATAAAAGTTTATACGTAAGTCGGAACATGTTTGTCTATTTCAGTCCATTTTGTGCTTTCTGTGGCTAGAATGGCAATCAGTTTCATACGAGTCGTACGTATTTCCCTACTGGACATCGCTACTTGGCTGGGTGATCAGCATTTTGCCGATTTTGTTTGTACCGATCATTGCAGTTGTACAGTTGTTCATTGCAAAAGGATCGTTTACACAGGTGACAATTTCTTCCGCATAGTTAATGTTCATTTTGAGCTTAAAAAACTTACGATATTTAGCTTTTAGCTTTGATATCCTCATATTCTATGCAATGTCAAAATTGACCGCACCAACTGAAAATCGGAAACTAACGAACTGCTTGTCCAGAAGATCCCAAACTAGGCGTGCGATACCAGTTCGTGGATGCAGAGATATTTCTGGACTTCTTCGTTGACTACAGTTTTTATGGCGCTCACCGACAAGGCTTTTCCCGTGCGCCAATCCCAGAACAAGATCTGTGTTCTAAGGGCTATCTGTTGACTACGAGATGCCTAGAAGAATAGCTTTGTGCGGGCAGCGTATCTATTTATGTCTATACGTGTGATGCAAATCGTGTAGACGTATATGTAGCGAAGTTAGCATATGTGGTCGCGAAAGTGCCAAAGCTGAAGGCACACAACTAGCGAAGTAGCCCCTCACTTGTGGGTTTCCATGAGCATACTATGTGGAAATAAGTTGGGAGATCACGGACGTAGTAGACGTCGAAAGATGTCAGAGATGTATCGCACAGTAATAGTCCATAGTGGTACCGTCGGTGTGGTTCACGCCATGACACCAAATCAAATTAGTTGGTAAATCAACAAAGAATAGGTTATGTTGTCGCTTCACATCTAATAGTCCGGTTTTCGTTCTCCCGTAGCGTTCCGATGCTTAAAATTTTGGGATAATTACGGCATTTTATTATTGTAATTACAACATATCTATTATATTGTGTTTTCAGAGATGGGCGATGGTCCTGAATCCGGACGATTCGTGGGGTCCAGCACTGGCAGTACATAGGGCGGAACAGTTTCCACTACAGATTCCAGAAGCCAGACGACTTCTTATTCCTCCTGAAGTAGAGGTTTTGGGAAGCCGGAATGAAGTAAGTTTCTACTCTTTGTTATTACTATATTATCTTCAAAATGAGGTTTATTTTACGTCATAATAAATCCGTTATAGAGTAATTGTTTGTTGTTTTATCTCAAAAATCTGGTAATGATGAAGAGGTTAGGAGGTTGTTTTTCAGAGTATCAGTTAATTTTGTTTGCTGAGAATGGATAGAAATCTCTTCTTAGATTTGCGATGGCAAAGAACCTGCTATGGACGAAGGTCAGGAGATTGAGCAGCGCCTCGGTGGTACTATCGTTTCCAGAAAAACGAGAACCAAAACACCTCTCATTAATAGCCTTCAGTCGACATTCGAAAGGGAAACAGCTATTTAATAATTGTTTCAGTTCTAATTATTTTATATTTCCGTATCTCATTAAAGTGCCAATACAGGCGGTCTAGTCTGTTAATGTAAGTCATTCGAAGCTTTTTTTTTCAACACCAAGGTGAATAATAACCAATGATATGTTCATAATGCTGATAATCTCTTTGCTATACTATGGGTAAATAATGAAAACATGGTTTCTGATGTAAATCTTAACCATTTCATAGTTTATGATGTTCGAAATTGTCAAAAGACCGCTATCTAACAAGTCACATCATCAAATTTATCATTAACCAAACCTTATTCATTACAAGATTCTGTAAGAAGACAACGTGAATGAGACCAAAAGTTAGAAGAAGTCTATATTTAAGCTTGCCTTGTGAAAATGCTGAATCCTGGGTTCAGTTCTGTATCATAATCATTCTTAGGTGATTTTGTTATTTTCGCAACATTAACTTTTTGTTCTAATGTGCCGTTAGATAAAGTTGGGAAGTTGTGATTATAAAGAGCATTTTTTGAATGTATCTTCATGATCTACAGTAAAATACTGCTCATATTCGTATGATGACATTCATTCAGTGAAGATATGGAGCTTTTAGACCGATTTTACTGCGTATTCGAAACACTTTGATACTTGTATGAATCGTCTCTACGTGTGTGCAGCTTGCAATATCTTCCTTCGTTTATTTTGTGACGGTTTTCGAGCCGTCTTCCATAGAGATTGTCAGATTCATAGATATGAGCTGTGTTTCGAGAAGATGACGTTTTCTCGCCCTTACGCTGAAGAGACGTGGTTTTCCTCAGTCTCGAGATATTCTTGTCGGATGGCTTTCCCACAACGTAACCACGGCCTGGTACTTTTCAGTCACAAGAAGAGTTGCTGTTTTCCGGTTTCAATACGAGACAGAATTCGTCGGAATATCGTGTGGCCTGAGGCCTGGTCGAAAATGCAGTAGGAGCGTTCCATGTTGCTTTACAAACACCTGATGCCAAAACGTTAAGTTGAGTGGTTGCCATCTGGAACGATTTGAAATTTCGTGTCATCGAAGAGTTCCTGGGTTTGCTGAAATTTTTCGATAACTGGAGCGCTTGAGGTGTTGAGTACACGACAGATTTATAGAAGATACTTTGCTGTTTCGTTCTCGCGATGTGTATGGTATGGTATGCTGCTACATGGCCCACTCTACAAGCACTTCTGGCCAACACTTAGAGGCTTCTTCTATAAGCTCATCTTTTTTATACGACGGATCATTTTCCAATAGCGATTGTAAGTGATAGTCATGTATGAGTAAAACTACCGGTCGATGAACTTGTTCGACAAATAGGATCCTTTTTTTTAGCATACGATTCCATGGACGACGGTGGCCGTTGGATAAGCTATCGAGTCATTGCACGAAGTGGAAAAATGATCTGATTGACATAGAAAGCCATCGGAAGGATACACGTTCTATATGGAAATTAGATCGGTCCCAGTGATCATGGCGGTGTGAATTTAAAAAAAAAAAAAGAACGCCTGAGAAAGATTATGACATTCGCATCGTTGACAGATCATGACAGGTGGTCATCCGTTGATCCTAAATTCGCCAATGATCATATTCATAGACGATAATAGAGATAGAAAGGCGATTGAGATCTTTCAAGTGTAAGCGCTCTACCCCTTTTTTTGTCACTATTGATATAAAGTAGAGGATGGTGCTGCCATTGCTATAGATCACAGGATATCCTTAATCTGTACTTCTTCAGTCTTTTTTCACTCATCTCTTCAAATCGGCTACATCAATATGATTTGCGATATTTTTTTCCTACAAATTTTTAATAGGAATTTTGTCTTAGGGTTTATCCTGCAGCTTCTGGCCATTACATCAGTCGTATATAAAATAAATGCAACCAATTTTTATAAAGTTTTGTCATCGATACGTTAGATTTAGTGTCAAGTCTTCATAATGGACGGCGGACAAGGACGACTATCTCGGTGTTAGTCAAAAAATTTTTTGTGGTTCTACGAAGTGCTTTTGTTGGACTGATAAGATATTGCCGGCAGTCTCCTTAGTTCTTATCAAATAAAGTTTTGACGAGTTGACCTATCCCGGAATCTACTCGTCCTCTGTTGTAGATCTCTTCAGGATCAAGACCACCTGTATGTCGTTCGCATAGAATGCTCTCATTTCACTCACTAACAACCTTATAAAGGACAGTTGAGTGGACAAAGTAAAGTCTCCAATATAGTTTATTCTGTGTTTGAACTGTTTTTTTTTATATTTTGAAATGGTTTCGTTGAGTAAACCTCAGATAGAATAAACAGTTATGTCGCTACAATTCGCCTTCGTTATTCTTTACTTGTTTCCGACAATTCTCTACTTCTTTTTTCTCCTAGGCATGTTTTATATTTGTTAAAAATGTTGAGTAACATATTTGTCTGATCGTATAGCCTAATGTGATAGGTAGGTGTAGCTCAGTGGTTAGATGTGCACGTGCTGCACACACGTGCTCTTCAGTTCAATCCGGTACCCAATGCTACCGAACTTTCGGCTCGTCGAGGTGGATAAAATGTAGCCAGATTTCTTTGCGAGTATCGCAGCGTTAATATGAACATTAACGGATCGGGAAGAGTTCTCTCTGAACAAATCTGATATCAAATTTCTTACTCGAAGAGATGGAAGGCTTGCTGTCAGGTTTTTCGTGAACGAGAGTCTTCTACGTATCAAGCAGCATCTTTACAAGCTAACCGCTTCTCTGCGTAGTGGATATAGAGTTGTATGGGTAGAAATATTTCATAGGTATTTGTCTAGAGCAGTTGAATCCCACGAGCGTTTTGTATTGGCCTTGCTGAGCTCAAACCATAGAGGTATCATGGGAGATTTAGTGGAACACTGAGTAAAAAGAACGTCCTTTTAATATATCAGGTCGTTCTATAAGTTTTGGTTTCAGAGCAACACCAAATTTATTAACCATAACTAGTTAAAATTCCGGTTTGACCTACGGTATAGTAATATGTGGGTTGGCTTTGATATCGTTCAATTGCGCATTTTCTCGCGAACATTTTGGTATACAACTTGCCTATACTTGCTTTAAAGTAGACCTGTCTAGGGAACAAATTCGCGCGCTACTCATGTAAGAATGGCGCGTAGGGGAAATTGCTAGCTAGGCGGCGCGCAAGATTAATGGAGAATGGGATGATGATACGGCTGTAGAAAGGACTTCTAGTAAGTGGTTCGCGAAGTTCAAAGCTGAAGAGAACAGTCTGGAGGATCAGTCACCCTCAGGTCGTCCACAGTAAGCTTCATTAACCTATTGAGCCCTCTCACTTGTGTTTTTCCCTTCGCGCCATTCGTGCACGAAAAGCAAAGAGACTTGTTCCCGAGACAGCTCCATTTCAATGCAAATATGGGCAAGTTGAATACCAAAATTTTCACGAGGAAATGCTCTATTGAGCTGTACCAGAATGATGCAATTTCGATACTTCTGGTTAATAAATTTGGTGTTTATTTTCTAGTGCCAGACTTATGGAACGATCTAATCTCATTCCCCTTTGTGTATTCCAAGTCATAAAGTGGGGGCGCTGTACCTGGAGGTCGGTGATGCTTTTGCGGGTCGATTCCGCATTCCGCCAGTGATTGTGAACGCCGTTGAATTCTCATCAGCCTAGCTGCTTTGACAGTTGCATGGAGATCTGCCCGACATATATGCTAGAACAGTCATGAAGAAGACAAAATTCTCAAGCTAGCGAAGAAACGAGTCAAATGCGAGAAATGGTGGGATCCGCACAATAAAAGTGAAGAAAAGTCATATAAACTAACAAAACTAAGCAGTCTGAAACTGATTGTTTACTTGTTCAAACTTAGTGATTGAGTTTATTGTTTATTTCAACTAGTTTTCTTTCCAACAGGAGATCAATTCTAACGTCTAAAGATTGCTTTGGCGGCGATGTCGACGTTAGTTGCAGAATGGGAGAACCTAGCGAAGGATCTGAGTAAAGTAGAGGTGCGCGATTTCACTTGTTTATTTCAACAGCGAGTCCCATACTATAAGAGATCTCACAAACTTCGAGGCGATGTTCACATTTTTCGGAGTCGCATTTGTTTTAGTTCGAGTGATGACAAATCAATGGACATTCTTAACCAAAAAATTTCTTACGGTTAACTTTATTGACCAACTAGGGACCCCATGGTGTCCTTTCAAGCACACCATTTTATAGAGGCTTTTTCCGCTGGGCACGGATTTTTTAAACAGACTTTTAATGGCAGTTCAATAAGTCGAATCTCGATGATTTCAATAATCCACATTGTTTTTAGAAAGAACTTGTTAGTATGCTGTAGCAATCAAGAGAAAATTGTGTTGTACCTTCGGCGTGGATTATCTGCACAGCTGCCGTCTTTGCTAGGTTTTGAATTAATCGCTGTAATTTCAATATCTTAATTTTTGATGCTTTTGAAACTAGGTTTGCTATTTGAGAAAAAAATTTTATGGGACGCTATAAGAGCGAAAACAAGATAACGTTTAGCCATCGGTGTAGCTATCTCGTTGCCTCAACTCCTTAGCAGGTTTATTCAACAATACAAAATCAAAATAAAACGAAGGAAGAAATTGTCTTCCACAGTTCTTATAAGTGAAACTATAAAATTTTCTCCGAAACGAAGAAAAATACCGAACCAAATAACGAAAATTCGCGCGCTTCGGCGCACTGCGCGTAATCATTTCAATTGCTGCTGCGAAAGGACGCGATTTTTGTTATTCACTTAGAAGCTTTTTCACTGTCCCGAAAGGAACTTCTACGTGTTGTATGGTATTCTCATACACCATAATTTCCTCTACTGCTCCTACGCTCTTGGATGTATATCTTCGTGTGCGTGACGTGATCTTTTTCGATTTTGCAGCGCACTCTAAGAACCTTTATAAAAATCAGATCTGTTATAGAATCAGCGAAATCTCTGCTATCAAATGACGACTAAATATCTGATGAAAGCTAAGCACAGAAGCCGGCCGTGCAAATAATCCGCGACGAGGGTGCAGCCTGATTTACTCTTGAATGCTGCAGCGCATTAACAAAGCCTTTATGAAACCAAGTGCAGCACAGAGCATCGAGATGTGAGCACCCTAAGTTTAAGGAAAAGAAAGCAGTCAAATGTGTACATCTTTACCGAGGGATTGTTGTGAACGTACTGTGCTTTTTTTTTTGAAAACCGGTGTGGCGGCTTCCATTATTGAGGCTCCTCAATATTCGACCGTCCAAGCGGAAAAGACGCGCGTGTATGAACAATCATGCACGCTGTATTGAACGTGTTAGCACACTCTGGACCGTTTCAAAAGAGGGTTCCATTGAAACGTGATATCTGTGTGATCCGAAATCGGTCTATATAACCGTGGGACTCGGGAAATATGTAGCCGACGGGGATTTCGAAACACATTTATTTTGTCAGTTCCGAGAAAGCAGGGAGAAAAACATTTTTTGAAGAGCGAAATTTGAAGAACTGTCCAATTGCATATGAAAAATGGCGTCTATGTGATCCGGAATGTGTTACCATCTGGACCTCCATGCAAAAAAAAATGCTTAGTTCGGAGCGCTTATACCTGTGGCTACTGTTTTCGTGTTGAAAATCTAAGAACCGAACTTTTGTCTTGATTTTCTTGAAAGCATTGTTTCTAGATATAGAATTTTATAGACACCCTCAAAGCTGTAGAGTAAAATCGAGTAATGGTCCGTTACTTGATTGAAAATCACCGTCTCAGCTAAAATGTTGCCTTGCATTGATGGCATCTATGACAGCATCAGTGAGAATTCTTGACACTTGGCAATGACAACATCTGCTAGTCGATCACTACACCTTACGAGAAGACACTGAAAACTCTAGACTAGATTAGACCTATTGGATACAGTGTATGGATATAGTACTATGGATATAGAATAGATTAGAATTTGATTTCGGCTTCCAACTAGATTGAACTACTTGTGTTATATGAGTCTTTAGGACATTCACAATGAATACATCAAAAAACTGTCAGAGCTCACAAAAGTGCAGGAATCGAGTTTGAAAGCAGTGAAGCACTACAACTATGTCCTCGGGAACTTTATGGATTCTTTGGTCAAGTGGGCGTTCTTTTTTAATTTATCTCTTAAGTAGTAGCTTTAACGATTCCTCTTGAATCTTCGTTCAGTAGATCTTTATAAAAAATGATTCTTAAGAACATTTATTTTTTTCAACTTTCAATTTAAAGCCGTAGTTTCAACAATTCTTGTTAACTTTTTCCTTTTTTTTTTCAAGTTTAGCTTCAAAGTGTAGGGTTTAACAATTCCTCTTGAGTACTCACTCAATAGATCCACGTTACAAAAAAAAAATATTCAAGAACATCAATTCCAATAGCACGGATTTCTGAGGGTTGCCGTGAATTCTTAAACGGTATATCCAGTGGTGTTTTTTGTTGCTGAAGCTGTATTTTCACTAGTTGTAAGAGTGCTGGTAGATAGTTGAAAAAATTCATATCAATAGGTGATATTACGCTCACATCAACCTTTTTAACAAGAACATTTAATTTATCCCTCTTTTAACAGTGTAGTGATGCTAAATTATATATCCAAGGGTGCTGCGTCATATGCAAAACTCTGAACCCTCAGATGGGAGTGGAACCCGTGCTTAACTCATGCCGGAGGCGCGTGCTACCATCACCCAACCAAGGCCAGCACTGTCTACTACTCTTTCTTTGATACAGTTCATCACAACTATCAGCAAAAAGCTTATCTCCAAGAAAGACTGGTAGCAGAGCGTTAGCTTCGGTGGTGTAGTGGTAGCGTGCGCCTTGGGAGCGCGGGTTCATCTCTCTTGTGGGGTCGAAAATGTTGCATATCACTCTGCAGCAGTGGATATACAACGCAATATAATGTTCTCTTTGGTTTGTTTCTATGTTGAAGGTTAATGTCCAAAGGCGTAATGGATAAAAGATTGCAGCTATTAACAGTTTCACTTCAGAGCCGAGCACGACCAACCCGAATTGAAGGAAGACATTGCGAAAATACGTAATGAAATGAGTGACGCTTGTGCAAAGCTGATGGAGTTGAAGGCTGAACTTCCAGTACAGGATAACGGGTTTTATCTCTCACTGATCTTAGGTGAGGTGCATGATGGATATTCGTTAATAGATGTCCGGAGAAAATTGGCATCATGATTGTTTTTGATCAATTTTCTCAGGAAGACCATTAGTTCGCTGAGCAGATTTGATCAAGGTACAAGCTAACAAACTAAAATCCTAGGTTTTTGAACAAATGTTCAAAGATGGAAGAGTAAATAATCCGCGACGCGCTCACATGTGAAAAGTCAGGTGGATAGGACACGTGATCCTTCTTAGCAAAAACCCGGTGAAAGGATAATTAATGATTGATTTTCACGAATTGTCATCGGCTCAGCAGAGAGGTCACCGACTCAGTGATCAGAATTTTTCACAAAGACCGTGGATGAAAGATCTGGTGCTCACCAACTCGTTGAAGCATACAGTGGATTTGGAAATCCTTCAAGGGCAGTGTTTAAATAATTATTCTTCTTTCGCTTAGTTATTCAGCGTTTTGGAAGTGGTCGGGTACTATGAAGCTCATGAAATAGTTGAGCAGAGATTCAGGTGAAGTATTAAGCGAAATTCGTCGTTCAAAAAAGATGCATAAATGGCACAATTTTTTCAAACAAAGCGTCAGGGCTTGGAGTTGAAGTGAGGAGCAGCCACCAACGCTCGTAGCAGTTCTTGAGATTTTACGTAGTCGTCATTTTGAGGAATACAGTTGCTTTTATAATTTCCATAAGGATGCCTAACTACAAGATTACATTACGCCGTTTCACGAGCTTGTTTTTACAAGTATTTTGTAGGTTTGTGGTCAGTACTTCATATGTTTTCCAAAATAGAGGAAAGAATATTTGAATCAGCCTTTTTTTTTTTCAGGAAAGAACCTCAACCTGTCGTTGTTGTCAAAGTCCGATAAATACAAATATAAACAGGTTGGTATCTGAAGGACTGTAGAGCATTTGACTGAAGATTTATTCTGCATATTTCTAACAGTGCTGTCTTTCTTACATAATAGCGCGTGTGGCGAAGTAACTAAAGGTGCTCGGCGACATATGTTGTTGATGGTTCGATCCCGCGATCAGGGCTTGCCAGGCCTTACATCTCTTAGGGATCATTGAATCAGCACAAGATTTGTCTGAGAGGATAGCAACACTGACTCGATGTATTAGTAGGCTACCGCGAGTCCTTGTAAAATGCATGCAATTACCTCTGCGATGCTACGAATGGAATCAAATGCATGGCGCATCTTTCAGAGATTGATAAACGCTGAAAGCTTTATGCTTTTGCTGTTTTAATAGACAGTGCGGAAATTTTCGAGCTCCATTTGTTATGAAAAAAATACAAGGTCTTAGGTCTTCGAAAGATAGATGTATGTCTAGGACTACGAGGCATTCAAATGGCGAATAACGATAGCCATTATCGTCATTGCGTTGCTTACAATTTGGTTTCATGTAAGGGCAATGGACTCTATTTGTAATTTCCTTCTGGTTTGGTATGTTTTCTCACTCATTGTCGCATGGTTTGTAAGTTTTTGTAATCCAGAATTTTTTTTTTCTTTTATCATTTTAGACTTAACCAATAATATCTATTTTCTTCAATGATAAACTTACCCGAGGTTTTCACTTAAGAAGGTCTCCATTAGGCAACGTGAGGTAATGAGGAGTTTCTGCAACAACGTCGTGTAATCTAGCAGTGATGGTAGTAGATTCTGAATAATAATTACACCAAGGTCAAATGTAGCCCGTTTAGTCGATAATCATTCTTCATCAATCTCACCCCTACGGCCCGGGTGTTCGATTATCGGCTACGGAACCACAAATTTATTTAAAAACACGGAACAGAGAGAGTAGAGGTACTGTCACACAAATGAACACACGCACACCACCCTCTGAACCCTAAAGTCACTTATATATGGGCCGATGAAGAAGGCTTTCTCCGATGAAGCACTGTACCCAAGCGAAAACAGGCCGGATGATTGGTAACGAGTGTGAGCACGAAGGATTATTGGCAAACAACCTATGGGAAAGAGCATAAAAAGTTACAAAGCAGACGCTTTGATGAGACTACGGCAAAGGAGCTTAAACCATGTTTACTTGGAAGCGATGTTTTCGTATCTAGGAATGGCTTACAGTTTGGGTTCATGTGAAAAAATCGAATGTCTGAGAAGATTTAATTGAAGTCGTATAAACGCAGAACAACACAGAAAAAGAAACTTCTCGGGAATATACCCAGTGATGTAGAGCGATGTGCAAAATCTTTTCGTTATTTGGGACTCGAACTCACATTTCATTCTAGTCGAAGGCGCGTGCTTGAACCGTTGCTCTACCGATGCCTGTTGTGTTTCAATGTCGATATTAACTACCCACGCCAGACCGTTGACGGTTGGTTGCTGTTAGATAGATGAGTTGAGGCGTAGAAAGAGTGGTGTCAAAACAGGCGTCGATAGTGCAACGGTTCGAGCACGCGCTCTCGGATAGGGTGAGATGTGGGTTCGAGTCGCAGCAGACGCAGAAGCTTTGCTCATCACTCTACATCACTGGGTATATGAAATTCATACTACCGCTAGAAACGGTTAAATAGAATGAATTCAATTTGGGGAATAGTTACTATAAAAATCATGATGATGATCAATGACCTTTTTTGTATATATGATAAGTGTTTGTACATCAACTCGGCTTTTCCATTACAGGTATTACTGCACGTTGACAATTCGTGAAAACATTCTAACCATCAATGGGTCTCGGTAAGCTCTGTAGATTATGTGTGATTAAAATTACTTAATAAAACTATTACGTTACTTTTACTTAGTTACTTAATACTCAATGATTACTTAATAAATACAGAGCTAGAAAAGGTTGGAAATGCGATTGCGGATGATTTGATGTAAGCGGGGTTTTTTCGTGCAAAAAATCTATGTTTTACGGCTTCACCTCCTAAATTGTTTCTAATCAAACTACTCAAATTTTTGATGAAAAACTCAATTAGAAGCTTTTCAGAATAAAGGGCTGGTGGGTAATGCATCATTACTTGTCATGTGTTTTGTCTGGTATAGTGCTAACATGGAGAGACGGTGAATGCTACCAATCGTTCCGTCAACAGTTTCTTCTTTTCGTTCTGTACATCGCATTTGTACAAATGCTTCAGGTATAGTATTACAAATAGACGACTGTTGAAATTAATTGCAGGTTTTCTATGAAATTTTGATGCGTTTGATGATGAAACGAAGCCTATCTTGACCCTTTGGAGACGGTGCACATCTTTTTCGATGCACGTTTATTTTGTGATTTTTTTCTCGCCAGACAGACCTTTCCCTTTGAACTTTTAGTGGCCATTCGATAATTCGAGAAACCTGATTTCAATACTGTGCTTTGTTTGTGAGAGAGCCTTCTTTTTGCGCTTAGCAGCCACGAGAAAAACCTTTACCACCTCTAGGGCTTGTTGCATGGCTGGCGTGTGTTTGGCTTCAGTGAAGTTGTGGTACATATCAGTGGACTGGAAATGAGGATCTTGAAACTGAGACGCAGTTCTGGAAAGGTCGTCATAGTGCGCTGTAATAACGAGGAGAAGATAACGTTCCATCCTTCGAGTCCTTCTGCACACATAAGAATATATATATATATATATGTATGTATATATATATATATATATATATATATATATATATATTATATATATATATATATATATATATATATAAAGCTCTCCAAAGCTCTCGGCGTTGATCAATCGCTGAAGGATGCGTCATGCATTCGACTTCAATTTTTAACTTCGTTTGAGGTGATCGAATGCACATCTGGCCTTTACAATGACTCGCGGTGGACAATCTGAGACCTGTCTGGTACCAATTTACCGACCCCGGAGGAATGGATGGCTTGGTGAGCCATGAGCGCGAGGTCGAACCAGTGACCTCGTGTGCGATGCAGGGCACCTCTAACCACTGCGCCACATGCGCTCATATATATATATATATATATATAATATATATATATATATATATACGTATTATATATATGTATATATATGTATATGTACATATATCTTAAGAAATCTAAACCTTTCTGGAAAGGAAAAGCTTAAACCAAATAGCGAAAATCACGCTCTTTAGGAACGGCATTTGAGATCGCTTCGCACTTATTTGAAAATATTTTATCTGTTTCCAAATAATTCTCAGATTCTTCATATTATTTTGATGTTCCGTGTTTTTGTATATGGAATTCCATGTTTTGGTGCATGCATAACTCTTTTTGTAAGCATAATAAGAATTAAATGAAACGTTTGTCAACAATGACACTGAGACTACATTCTATGTCAGTCAGTTCATCAATAACTCTCAACAATTTCCGATTATGTAAAATACAGTGCAGTTAACTATTTTACGACCTGAGACCTCCTTCTTAAAATAGTCGACTGCAATGTTGTTACATATTCCCATCTAACATAAATGCGCCATGCAATAGACAACCACTCGAAAAGAACACCACGGTGATTTTTACACCGTACGTCGCGTGTAGAAAGTTCGTCTTCGATTCCTCTGTGTACGGGTATATCTCCGAGGAACTGATTGAACGAAAAGGCACCGTGCAACTGATGAGATAAGTGCCCATAACAGACCTCATGAAATGCTCAAAATACATTATCAAACTTGTGATTATTGGTGAACTTTAAGAGTAGAGACCTTCACAGAATTGTAGAAGAGACTCCTTGCATTCATTTTTCAAGAGCACTAGTTTGTTTTATGTTCTACACCAACTACCAAATGAACCCGTTATGGAGTTCAAGCAAAAGACTGGTTGTACTGGCGCAGTACTGGAATTATCTCTTTTCAAACTGTTGATTGGCTACAAGTCTAGCGAAATGCCGAGCACATAAGTCAGTCGTGCAACCTATGCGCGGCGATGCTGGAACGTGGTTTTCAATACATAAAGAAGACTTTTCCAAAAGCCAAGCAAGCTATTGGAATCATCGCCATTCAAGCTATTAAGTGTCTACTAAAAGTTTAGCGAGAAAGCTCTTGTCAGTGAATAGGTGTCCATCTAATAGTGCAAACAAAGATGCACACCGTCCTCGCATGGTTAACGACCATTCTGGAAGACGACATTTTTGTATGGCGCATAATTTTCCGTTGTATGAGATTATTTATTAGTTGCCTCATAACAGCTCACAAGAAGCACTCTCAATTATATCTTGATCGGCTAGAATCTCTTGAATTTCGAAGACAAGTTCAGTATTCTATCGATGTTTTTGCAAATATTTACACTTTTCATGGTAGAATTTCGAAATTTGTTGGACCAGATCCTGTTCAAATACATCACATTCTAAGGGTTCTTTTTCTCAGGTGTTATTCTTGCTCTCAGTTTGTTTTTTCGAAATAAAATTTGAGAATTGCTGTGAATAACGACATATAATATTTTACGAGCTGAAACAAAAAAATTTCTCGTCGGCTCTAGACGAACAAGGAGTGTATGTTGATGTTGAAGACTTGAAAATTGTAACTTTTTTTATGTAGACGAAATTATAAACTTCACCGTGAAATGAAGCATATTGGTATTAGATTGAAGGAAACCAAATAGGATCGTTTTAACCACATTTGCTTTTGAATCAGTGCATGCGATCGCAAATTTCTTGTTTAAAATCTGAAAATTAGATAAGATCCATCACTAGTTTTTCACAGTAGACGGTTGCAATTGTTAAAATGAGGGGGAATGATTCAGCAGGACTAATGCTGTATATACCTTGAAAAATCTCAAAAATTCTTCTATCTTAGACAGTTGTTGAGAAATTTTTATGATTTTCATGGGTTGTTATATATTTTTATGGATTTCACACCGTGTTTTTTGACTTTAGTATTCCTCAGAACGGTAATAATCTATCACCTGATCCTTAACTGAATCACAAACTTTCGTTACTGCTCAAAGCGTCTAGATTGAACTTCTTAAGTTGAAACGGATTCTTATTTTCCTCGGAATCGAATTACTCGCATAATCATAAGAAAAGAAGTAATTCAAATTTTCGTCTTATACGTCTACTTTCAGTCACAATATCAGACTGGATGTCTTCGTCGGCTTCATTCACTGGGCCAAGGTCACCAAATGGATATCACTGTTGAGGGCTTTACAAGTTTCATGTTCAAAGGTCTCACCTTTTTATTGCCGTTCTTGATTGCCGGCTATGTAAGTCCTTTTTATGGCTATATCTTGGTTTTTTTTTTTTGGATCGTAGGAATCGAACTAATGACGGTGGTTCTGCTGTTAGACAAAGTCGTTACTTCGATTTTGTACAAAGTTCTAATAAAGCCTCTATTCCTGTGCAGTCGGCAGATTAGTACAAAACTCATCAGAAATGGCGCAAATACGAGCTTGTCATATCGGACTACACTGCATGGCTGTTAAGTTTTGAAATGACTTGAAAACGCAACGAAATTGTTGAGCGATGCCAAGACGATCTTAATAGAAACTTGATTGAAACGATTCTCATTCCGATAGATAGTAGCGGCTGGGAATCTTTCTGTGCACTGGCGACAAGTTCATAAGGACCGGACTAAAGACTACGAAAGGTATTCAAAAGATTGAAATTGATGAAGAAAGGGTGCTAAACGTCACTTAGTTCCTCAACCAGAAGGTCGTATTTGTACTGTCTTCAAGGGATTTTTTGAAAGGAGAAGACAACTGAGACCTGACACTCCTGCAACCTATCTAACATGATTGTTAATATATGTTAGGTGAAGATGTCGTCGGGATTTTCACGCATATATTGCTCTACTTTCAACCTTGAAAAAGGAAAGATGATCGTCGCCGCTTTCTTTCCATGATAGCAGAAATATCATTTGTTTCCTCAATTCTTCCAGACGCCAAAATCTCCACTGGAGAAAATGCTCAACTTCAGGACTAGATAACATTATAACCTACTTCAGTCTTGTTGAAATCCACGATTACGTGCGTTTCTGGCAATCAGTTTGACGACTTGATTGCCAAAGAAGATTCCCAACTAGTAGAATACCTCGAGCTCAGCGGTATTACTCAAGGGGAAGCGTAAAGATCTCTTGAATTGCCACTGGGTTAACTTGTAAAAATGTTCACAAAATACTCTTTAGATTGGATAAGCTCTATTTCAACAGTGATCATAATCAGTTCTATACCACATGTACAGTCATAAAAGTTGGAGTCACAGGTTATGAAAGGCATTCGACTGCGCCGAAACAATTACTATCCATCCTATTAGCGCACGTCGGTAATGAAATACGAATGCCTTGCAGAGAGCATCTACCTTACTGCAATCACCGCCGCATCACGAAGAAAAGGTTTTTCCTCAATCGCTTAACATCTTCGTATGAGGAATCGGATTGAATGGTTGACAACATTCCATCACAGCTGTTCATCACCACGTTACAGTGATTAACGACGTTGTTCTCTCTTAGCAAACATGATACTCATTGGTGGAAGATCCCCGCAGAAGTTTGTTTTACTTGAAACCTGCTTTGCTTTTGAATATATCAGCAAATAAGAGGTGCACGAGAAGTTCAAGAAAAAGATCTTACCATACGTTACCTCAGGTGTTCAGTGAACGAGGGTTTTGCAGAGAAAGAGCAGCATTAATTGCGGTAAGGTCTATCAGAGAAGCTATCAATGAACCTACGAAGTCAGAACTCTGTACTGACCTTCCGGTTTGAGCCTTCTGAGAAGTCTGAGGTCTTCTAGTACCCTGTTTTGCAGCTGAGACTCCATTCGACAGATCAACAATGTCAAGAATTTTGTGCACCGGTCGCAGTATACATCGAAGAGTGGGTTCATCAACATAACTAAAACCAAGCTACATCGCGTAGTTTATATTATGTTGATATCCTTCAAAATGAACTTAGAAAAACCTGGTTTGCTTATATAATGAAGAGACTTGACGGTACATGGACAGGAGGACAGCAGATTTGGAGACAATAAAAAGGGTAAGGATTTTGTGCGAGGGTCAAGCTACAGATTGGATAGACGTATTTGTACCTTAGATTACCATGTATGGAATCTAAACAGATTGAACTAAAATCTGCAATCTGTTTCATATCAGGCATTCAGTGCGACACTCTGAGACCATTCACATACTCAAATAAGCGAGTTTTTTGTGCGATATTGCTACAAAGAAGGCGCCGTTCACATCTCTGCTACTACTTAAGAGAGTGTTTAGGAATAAGATCGCAACATCTGCAAAATATTTGCTTAAGGCAATCATGGGTTGTCATAAGCCTAGAGGGTTCAGCACACAGATGACCACATATAAAGTCAGCTCATCAAACAAAAAGCTAACAGGGCTTTTTTCTTCTTATTTTTTGTATTGTTTTAGTTCTTCCAACTTTACAACGCCTATACACTATGGTATCTATCGTACAATTGTGCTGGACAGTGGCAAGTATGTGTCTAGAAGTCTTGTTGTGTCATCCAAACACAACGTTTATCAGTTTTGTCAAGTAGATGTTTACAACGCATTTTCTATATTAATATCAAATTCTGTTCACTTATAATTAGTACAGTATCTGTAAACGTGTTATTTTGAGCAATAACTTAGGTAGAACAGCAAAATACTTCTAATTAGGAACCCGAAAGGTTCAAAGCTCAATATTCTCCACCGATTAGTAGATTGATCAGTGGCTCTAATCTTAGTGGATTTTACAACTTTCTTTCTACAATTCTTGGTTTCGTAAGCAGAAAATGCTTCCACAATGTGATGGATTTCACGTTCATCTTGGCTTCGAATGGATTTAGTCCCTTCATAGTAGGATTATATTCAGACGGCAGATAAATTTATGTAAGAACAAGAATTGGTTTACTTCTATAAATTTTCATTATATAGGTGTTCGCTCTGTGTTGTATGTTCCTCTTACTGGCTGTTGGTAACATCGTTACAACTAGTATGGTGATTCTGAAGAAGTTCCGTACATCTGGCTCCTATAACTATATTGTTGGATTGACGACAAAGTATCGTACCAGATCGGACGAGAAGGAGGAATAACTTTTAGAACATATAAATTTTGGATCTGCAGTTGACATTGATAACGGTTGGTGCCTGTATCAGGTGATGTAGAATCTTGAGCTACTCGTCATTATATCTTAGTTACATCTATGCCGTACCATGGATCAGTGATTTTACTGGCTTTTGATTGGTCTTTCTCGTGTATAACTGATGAACTCGTAGTCTCATCTGTAACTTCGCAATATTGTAATTTCTCACTCCACCTCTTCTGGCATTGTAAATATCTTTTAGTGCATTACTTTCTTATTTTGATCTTGCATGAAATTAGGTAGATTTTCACATTGTAATATGTCGATAAATGAATTAAAAGTGGAGATTTTAGTTGAATCATACTCAGTACGTTGTTACATATCTAGCAAATATAAGAACTGGTTAATGAAATCGAACGGGATAAGTTGTGTCGATTTTGAGTAAGTTTTCCTAGGGTTTACAAATCGCAACGATCAAAGCTGTTTTCTAATAAATGAGCAATTTCTTAATCACAAAGTCGTTTGAGAGTTGAGAGCTTCATAGACTTTCGTAAGGCACTTACTTCAATCTACATCTTAGGAGGATATATGGTTTTTACACAATATTCTTTCGTACTCTGCGGCAGAGTAGCACAGTGGTTAGTGTCCGAATGATATGCAAAGGCCGGCTAGAGATTCTTACTAACACTCTTTTGAAATCAATTAACGAACGCTTCAACTCAGGTGACCTCCAGAAACACAAAGAGAATCGTCTCGACTACATTCTAGGACATTCATAAAGAAAAGGAATTCCTTAAACAGCTGTCGGAACAACACGCGAAAGAGGATCCGAGTCTTAGAATCCTCACAGTGAATTGAGATGACGGTTTCCTTAAATTACGAATGAAATAATATTCTTCCACCTTCAGCCGGGTATGAACTGGAATTTTTAGAGCTATTGAAAATCGTGTTCAAATTCATATTCTTTCCAAAGGTAATCGCAATGCTCGCAATCATGAATATTACGTTGGGTACATCATCATGACTACTGAATGAAATACTAGTTATTTTGCTCTTGGGTTCGAATATGCGCTTTAATACTGCGCATATGGAGTGGCATCATATAGACGAATCTTTTCCTGTTGGAAAAATTGGTTCTCGCTGCTGCAATGAACTGACCTCGTCGAGTCATTACTCAGGATAATAGATACCTTGATAGCTTGCTCGATATCCTGTCATAGGCGGCTGTTATTATGAGTCATAGTTGTCGTACGAGTACGTAGGTATAACTAGTTTAAAGTAATCAATCGACAAAAAGCATGAAAACACGAAAAAGTGGATCACGTATCTTGCAAAACTCATAAAAATGATAATATTATGATGGGGTAGTAAAGGAGCTTAATGATCAAGTGCAAGGATTAAATATGGTGGAGAAACTTTGGAACTTACATAGGTACAATAAATGTCTACTACAATCTGGTGTAAGCCAATAAACCTTAGTTACTTTCAATGGACCAATATACTGATTACCATGCTGAGTCTAGATAAAACTAAAAATAAATAGTCTTGTATTAAACGCACTTCTGAAAGAGATTATTCATTCCTGATTGCGCTATTCAATTTCAGTCGCTTTGACTTGATACGAAGATGAAAACCTACATAGGAGATTTGAAAGCTGTAAACGTTTCAGTCGAATCATTGTGACTATAAGCAACCTCATGTATGCCTATCAATGAATTGCAATATCGACGATCAACGCCAGAATTAAATGTGCAAAGGTGTTGGAGTCTTTGAGGAATTTCTAAGGTTTCTATGAGTGTTAGACACTGGCATATATTGGTGTTTGACCAAAGCAGAAAAAATTCAGAGCATCTCATGCCTAATATCTTTTCAAAATGGTACTAAACCTGTCTGAGAGGATGACAGCACTGACTTGATACTTTCGTATGTTACTACATGTCATTTGTACAGTCCAGGTATACAATCAGTCATCTCAATCGTTGCCTGTTGAAATTGAATTCGTGGTGCATCCTTGTTCACTCATCAACACCAAAAACTTTGTCTTCTATACTTTTATCATTATAAGAAGTACTATCCTGTCCAAAGAAGACAGAGGTTTTATTTCTATCAAAGATTCCAGCATATCTTTTCTTTCGACTATTCAAATGGACCTACGCTAAAAATAGTAATATTCTGGTGATTTGATAACATGTTTTGAGCCTTTTTTTGAAGTTCGGTGTGGCATTTATGCAACACTAAAAAGCTGTTTCGCCTTTTCAGGTTCATCACTAGGGATCGGCTGAACCGAAAGGCATCGTACTACTGATGAACTTGCAAAGGCGAAGCAGCTGTCTAGTACTGTATACTTGCCATGCCACACCTCAAAGAATGCTCAAAACATGTTGTCAGATTATCCGAATAGTTCAGCAAATATTCACATTTCGGCTATAGTTACGTTTTGTACCAGTTTCATGACACTGTTTCAAAATAGGTCCCTGAGTATAACTTTGTGGTGTCGAAGTTCAATTGTTCACTCGTTGAACACTTCCGCATGTGTCGTATCGCGTTTATGAGAACATTCGTCACCCAGGTAACGGTAATGGATCGGACCACGCCGTTCGCTATACTTCGTACAACCCTTCACGTATCCATAGGATTTGCCTTGAAATTATATTTAACTCAATATACCGTAAAAGTTAATTGTACTATTTTATGACTAATGTACTGGTAGAGTTGAAGATTAGAACTGAGTTATTTTATATTTAGGCATCGGCTAGAGTTGTGTTAGGCCACAAGTGAATTAGGTAGAGAAAGGAGAAATTTCTCTATCTGTGAAACTAATAATTTATGTCTTGCTTTTGCTTAATATTCGAGTAAAGATCCTGTGTAATTTAACACCCCTTTGAGTCTTTTCTTTGGTGCTATGGGTTTTATTCCACGGTATTCTTCATGGAGTTCATCGCCGGCACGATGATCGAGGACGAGAGGAATCTGGTATATTACTCAGACATCATGATGATAAGATATTGGATTGTGTTGACTGTATATATTATTCCAAAAAAAGAATGATTTAAGCTCAAAAAGGGGTTGGTACGCCCAGGGTCATACACCGGTGTTTCGGAGGTTCGTCCTCCTCATCAGTGACCCCCGCCCCACATTCAGCCCTGCATTGAAGCAAGGAGGGAGGCGTATGTGGTGATGGCACAGTGTACTATGACACTGTACCATCACCACCTCTCAGTCGATAGATTTGTGCTGTTAGATCAAAACTATTCAAAAGATCGACTGTTTTTGAAACCCCCAAAAAACATTCAATATAATTCCAAAAAAAGAATGATTTAAGCTCAAAAAGGGGTTGATACGCCCAGGGTCATACACCGGTGTTTCGGAGTTCGTCCTCCTCATCACTGACCCCCGCCCCACATTCAGCCCTGCATTGAAGCAGGAGGGAGGCGTATGTGGTGATGGCACAGTGTACTATGACACTGTACCATCACCACCTCTCAGTCGATAGATTTGTGCTGTTAGATCAAAACTAATTCAAAAGATCGACTGTTTTTGAAACCCCCAAAAAACATTCAATATAATTCCAAAAAAGAATGATTTAAGCTCAAAAAGGGGTTGATACGCCCAGGGTCATACACCGGTGTTTCGGAGGTTCGTCCTCCTCATCACTGACCCCCGCCCCACATTCAGCCCTGCATTGAAGCAAGGAGGGAGGCGTATGTGGTGATGGCACAGTGTACTATGACACTGTACCATCACCACCTCTCAGTCGATAGATTTGTGCTGTTAGATCAAAACTAATTCAAAAGATCGACTGTTTTTGAAACCTCCAAAAAAACATTCAATATAATTCCAAAAAAAGAATGATGACCCTGGGCGTACCCCTTTTTGAGCTTAAATCATCCTTTTTTTGGAATTATATTGAATGTTTTTTTGGGGGTTTCAAAAACAGTCTATCTTTTGTATATATTATGATAGCTCAATGCCAGAAATTAGAACTCTGGGTAAAACCTAAAAAATCGCAGAGCAGCCTTTTTATATTCATCGATGCTTTACTGAGTGTTGTAATGAAATGGAAATAATCTAGATAATATCAGTCTTTATACTTGGATACTTGGCGGCCCGTCATCCTTGGTAGCACGAGCTCCAGCACAGCTTTCATTCGTTTCTCTCTCGTTCAATTGTCGTCCATGATGGTGATCTCCTTCGGACATGGTGAAGCAAGCGCGGCCCCTTTTGTGATTCTAAACTCGTTTCCATCTGCATATGGCTGACGTTAATCACAGACACGCCCATCGTTTGGGTGGTCTTCCAAGAAGACGCTTGTAATACTTGCTCCACTGTTCTTTCCGTCCATCTGTCATCTTTTCTTCTTACTATGTGAGCGGCCGGCCCATGTGAGCTTCGCTATTGATGTATACTCTTCTGGATCACGAAGATGAGATACTTCACGAAGACTTGAGTTGCGCAAACCGGTTAGATGTTATGAGAGCCGACTGACTTTCAGAACACTTCGCTCAAGCTCCTTGTGACTGGTGCGCAAATTTCTTGTCGCGGTTGTAGAATCAGTGCACGTTCTGAGAGCTCTGGAAGGACTGTTGAATCAAAAAGGTGAGCGCGAAATTTGGTATCTGCTATTCGCTTGGAGGCTTTTTTGAGATACTCGAATCAAGCCTATGCTCCTTCCCTTCTTATGTCTAATTCCTCTTTCATGTTGTTCTCCATGTTCTTTGAACGTCCAATGTACACGTACAAGGTGATCTCTTCAATCAGAGAACCATCCACTCCAAATTGTTCGCCTTTGCACTATGGATTATTCACAAACTGTGCCTTCATTCTATTTATTCACAGGCCATCTCTTTTCCCCGCTTCGTTGAGTTCTTTGGGTATTGTCTCTGCTTCACTAATACTTTTCGAATAGATGGCCTTGTCGTCTGCAAATCGATGATTCAATAGGAATTTTCTACTAATCTATATGCCTTCCCTTCCCCCCCCCCCCCCTCCCCCAATCAAGTTACTTCATTGATTATTGTAGTGTAGCAGTGAACAGCTTTGGCGATAAAGCGTCACATTGCTGAACCTCATTTTCGATGTGTGATGAGGAGTCGATGCAAAAGCAGTTGCTTTGTGCTGCAATTTCGATAATAGTCAGCTAATGTTCGTATATAGGGCGAGTCCATACTTTGATCGATGAGCGCTATTAGGACTCCATTCGATTCGAGGCTGTCACTAGCTTACTCGTAGTCTCTGAAGGTCAGAAGAAGGGCATATGGTAATCACTGCAGAGTTTAATGACCGGTCGCAACTGAATGTGGTCTGAGCAGCAAAATCCCTTCCGGATTTCTCTTTGATCACCTGACTGTGACTCTTCAAAGACCTGCGATATGCGCAAGAGAAATATCTTCATGAAAAGCTTGTAAGAGTACACTCAGCAAACATATTGGGCTGATTGCGGAGATCAGTGTCACCTTTCTTAGGCAGGATTAGTGTGCGCGATGTCCTCCACTGGTCTGGGATTTTTTCATTCTGAAGATATGTTGTCATATGTCTTGTGAGCAATACATACAGACTGTGGCCACCAGCTATAAGAAATTCGGCAATGATATTATTAGATTTTGGAGCTGTGCCTCTCATCCCGACTCGAACTTCAGAAGCTAGAATCCCGGATGGTTTCTCACCAGTACTGATTTCAAGATCCGAGAGGGTGGTATAGGAGCAAAAGGTTTGGTATGGAACTTTTCCGGTATCAATTCCATAACATGGTACTTTGTGTAATAATCCCATCTTTATTCATTAGAGCAATGGCGGAACATATTAGTTGCAGAGATCTGAACGGCATTTCTTCAGACTAAATCTTTTTTTCGCTGATGATAATAACTTTTTTCCTGTAATGGGTGTAACCCTATTGAAAAATTTTTAGCAGCAGGCATTGGTTAGCGGCCTAGTTAGGTGTGCTACAGAACAGTAAAACTTCAGTGCCCTTTTCTCTTTGAGTAACTCCTTGGTGGTAGTGGAGACACAATCTAAACTTTTTGTTTGGAACTGATGCTAGTTTCGTACAGGTTTTATGTCCATCAGCAAGCATCTCGTAGTCTTCGGTCGAGTCTTCATTTATCTGCCAATCATACGAAGAAACGTTTTTATCAGAAACCTCCTCGTTGTACACGACGTATTTTGCTTTTCCCGGATAATCATAGCACTTCTTTCCCAACTTATGGCTAAATCGAATCTCAGCATACAAAAGGTGCTCATCAAATCCCTTATGAAATCCAGGTACCACTGAGATGTCAAAGAGACATCATTTTCTCCTAGGAAGTTTATGATCGATCTCCGCTTGAGTCGCGAATATTACCTGAGTGATCGAATGGATAGATGAATGTAGCATTTGTTTGGAAGTGGACAGAGCATGTCGCTGAGTCGCCAGATGTACCTGGGAAGTCGTCTGTCGGTCGCCTCAGGTAATATTCTCAGATACGATGGTCTCCAATGTCCGATGGTGATTGCTGATATTTGTACATATAAGAATAAATCAAATTTTTCGTCGTTTAATAGAGACTATCCAGTATAAAAGTCCCCATATCTACAGTCATTACCAACAACTTCTGTATGCCTACAACCCTATAGAATACACACATGCACTGTAGAATGGAAATTTCTCCGAATTTACATTATCTAGTGCATCTTGTAGCAATCGTGAAAGCGCCGCATGTTCTGTGTGTTGTACAACAGCCAGTCCAACACACTATCAAGTTACTAGGCTGCGGGTGCTGGGAATATTCGACTACTCTTCGTATGCAGTAATCATAAATAATTCAGAACGAGCCATCCATTGAAATGAATCATGTAGAAGAATATTGCTCAAAGGATTAAGACTCTTATGCTAATGAATGTCCAAAACCACCTTATTTGAAGACACAGACGATGGTTATCGTTCGGGTATGGCGCTTTTCTACTCAGCATTCCTCTGCTCGTCATAAGTATTTGCTTGTTCTACATTCATTCCCAAACAGCGAGTACGATTAACCCGTTGACAACCACGTTGAGATTTGGCGCGGCACGTGACGTGCGCGGCAGTCGTGGCTTGCTACAATCACATTACGGCAATTTTCTAATGAATTTCATTTTTCCTCGTCACTAATGGGATTTTTATCGCCAGCGAATCATAAAAGATGATAGAAGAGAGGTCAATAATGCTATTTGTGACTTAAGAAAAGTGAGATTTGAACTGTTATTATACATTTTAAAGTTGTCTTATCCGTAATCGTTCATGATTCAATCACATTTATGTTTTGCTTTTCACATTGAGACCTTTCGTTCTTATTCGCTGCCGTAAATGAAAAATAATCAAGTGATCAATCACTCTAATCTTCTGAAATCGAAAAGACTATAAAAATCTTTCATTTTTTGGATATTCCATGAAATACCCCAAAGTCAAGATAGCGATTGAAATCGAGAAATTGATCAATTGCTTGTCAAAAATGATGCTGCACACTACATGCGGTGCCGCTTCATCTAATTTTCAATAATTTCTTGATTAT
The DNA here is from genome assembly GCA_019055375.1 of Parelaphostrongylus tenuis. NCBI lineage: Eukaryota > Metazoa > Nematoda > Chromadorea > Rhabditida > Metastrongylidae > Parelaphostrongylus > Parelaphostrongylus tenuis. The sequence continues at coordinate 167,966 of JAHQIW010003120.1, forward strand.
TAATAGACTTCTAAAGTTGAATCTTTTCTAAATTACAAAAAGAATTTATTATACCATTTTATGAATACTAATTTCCTATCATCCACGTTCATTCTGTACTGCAAGCCATTTTATCGTGGTGAATTTAACACAGGACTTTCACATCGTTTATGTCCTCTACGTATTTATTTTATTTGAAGGTCCTCAAAACGACTTCATGCGCCCGATCAAAATCCCACCTCTCCTAATGACTCCAATGTGACCACAGCCAGGTGATTAGACGTCCACCAGTAAAGCAGAGACCTCTTTGTTACTCAGCTGCTTCCGATGAATATCGTTTTCACAATGGGATTAGTTCCTCTATTGCATGATTTGTTTCGGTTCTTCCGCCTAGCACGTTTGAACAAACACCTTTGACAATCGGAGGGGTGATGATTGGGAAAAGGCGGTCTCACCTCTGCAAGATGTGATTCAGAAAGGAGAGTAAGAGTTGGTAGCAAATTCATTTTTGTAGCTCTCCTATTGAACGCGGGTTTTTAGGACGTATTTGTGTACTTCCTATGCACAATAAGGGTTAAAAGTATGGTTTTTTCAAAGATTTACCTTTCGAATTGGAAGATGGAGATTTTGAGAATACGTGGACGCAAAAAACACGTTTCTTCATTCATTAATATATCCTTTCACAGCAATTAATTTGATCAAAATCAAATTTAACTGCTTAAATACCAAAGGAGCCAGTGTAAAGTTCAATCATTGAGCTGTTTAGTCCAAAAGCAAAATACAGTCCTCTTTTCACTTATCACAGCGCAAAAAGAAGACTTTTTATAAGTCTGGTACAAGAAACTCATTCTTTAAGCTATTGATTGAATACTAATAGTCTAGTGAAAATACTCCTCTGAGTAACGAAGACAAGAAAACACGAGCACATTTCACAGAATGCACTTGAAGTTCTCACAATATCTAACAAAAAGTGAAAATTATACGGACAATTAGATGCTTTTACTACTAAAAACAAATTTCTCGAAGTCTTTTTATGGCGACAAGGTTTCCTTGAAATCAAAATCTCACTATAAAAAGCAAAAAAATCCCTTGTGAAGTTGGAGAAATGAACTCCGATTGCAAAACGATGTCATTCTTTCATTAGTAAGGCGTACCATAGAAGCCTTTTCACAAAGTGAGCCAGTATTGAAACCAGCAATTTTCAAGGTATCGAATGACAACAAAAACGGTTGAAAACCTCTATATTTCAACAGGATGTATGTTCGCTTTCACAACAGTGGTTTTCTTGCTTGAAACATAGTTGATATCACTGTTTTCTAAAGATCAAAATTTTACGATAAATCCAAAAAATTCGGTGTGAAGTTGAAACAGTTTGCTTTTGAAGCAAAACGTAACTCTTATCTGAGTTATCAGTTTGTACACTCAGAAACTAAACTTATTGCTGGAATCTTTATTTCTCACGCTATCGAATGACTACTAGCAATCTGGTAAAAAGCTCCTTTTGGAAAAAGAGATGAAACACGAGCACTTTCATATAATGCGACTGCATTCCACGCAAATCGCCATGAAAAGGGGACTTTCAAGACCAACTACGTGTCCTTTCTACTAATTATACGTTGATAGAAACCCATCCAATGAAAATCTAACTTTGCATAGCGAGAAAGTCTACTTGACATCAAAATTCTAGTATCTAATACCAAAAAATCCGCTGTGGAAGTGAAACAGCGCATTTCGGGAGCAAAACCTCACTTTTTTATTAGGAGAATGCAGTATGAAAGTTCATTAACAAATCAAGCTTAATGTGAGAATCGATATTTTTCAAGCTGTCAAATGGCTACAAAAACATAGATAAAAATAAGAACCAAATGTTATATAACAACTTAAGTCAAATTTCTTTCAAGATGTGGATCCTTCGTTTAAACATAAAAATGATTTCCGCCAAATGGACATTTTCTTTACTAAATACCCTTTATAGAAATTTCTCCTGTGATAACCGATCATTCAATGCTAACAATGCGCCCTCAAACCTCAAATCAGTGAATAAATTTCAGTTTCCATAGGCCCATGATGACACGAGGGCCTGCCACACGCGCGGCGCACGGCCTGTAGCGTAAGTGGTACATGTGGTTGTCAACAAATTGAAGTCGTAGAGATCTACTGGCTCGTTGCAACTGAGCGTTACGTCGCCTTGAGCATCTGCCCTGTCACACCAATGGATAGGGTTCTGGGTGACAACACTTTCCTTGACGAATCTGCAATTGTCTTTTCAATTCTCGAATTATATTACCATCATCGTCTGAGTCACTTTCTCCTGTGGAAACATCTGTGACGGGTTCGTTGTTTTTCATTGTCATCAGCATTGTCACCGATTTCTTCATTGTCACTGTCAGCCAACAATCGCTCGAGAACGACTTCTCATCCTTTATCAGCAGATGGCAAAACTTTTTGCGTAAAATTTTTAATATATTTCATGATTATTATTTGAGCCAATATGTCATGCAGTCTGTTAATGGACTTTTGTACAGCTCGATACACGTGTTTCGGTCTTGCACCCTCGTCAGTCTGGCAGGCCCTTCGTCTTAGCCAGTCCTCTCGGGAGCCCCTGCTCCCCTATAACGAGATAAGCGACGAAAAACGATTAACACAATCCATGTATCGGGCTATGCAAGAGCTCATTAATAGACCACATGACATGCTGGCTCAAATAATAATTATGAGATATATTGAAACTTGAGCGTGGTTTCAATAAAACACTCGAAATTGAAGGCATAATATTACAGAAATACTAGCCAAGAGCAATAGAGTGTGGAAAATTCCCGATGTTATGGTTTTTCGCTTGACGGTAAATGTGTAAATCGTTCGTCGTTGCCTACTTCTTTATAGGAAGAGTAGGAGCCCCAGAGAGGATTGGCTGAAGACGAAGGGCCTGCCCGACTGACGAGGCTGCAAGGCCGAAACACGTCTATCGAGCTGTACAAGAGTCCATTGACAGACCACATGACATCTTGGCTCAACTAATAAATATGAGATATTTTGAAGTTTGAGCATGGTCCTTTCAAAACACTTGAAATAGAGTAAAATTTCTATTTGGGCATACTTCTCCTCACAGCTTTTACACTTAGCAGATTGACAATTACGTACACGTAAATTCGGCTATTTTTGCCATTATTCGGTAAACTATCTTGTACTCTCTGGTATTGATTTCTTCTCTAGGATCAAGTTCATTTAAAATATTAAGCCGTCGATAAAAGCGTAGAAATCAGTCAGTATCTCAATTCGTCAAAGTTACCTGTTTAGAATTTCATGACCGGAATTGACGCATTGTGCGATACCGTGATTGGCAACTGTAATCCGCAAAAGTTCTCAGTTTTGCGTATAGGCTCTTTTTCACTTGACTTTGCATCTTCATGAATGTTGAATAAATCCATAATTGAGTTTTGTGACAGCCGTGTTAGGACATTGCCACGCTTTAATCATAGGCAAGCACCATCGATTGGAAGAGCAAAGCTTGTCTAGACAAGTCAAGTACCAATTTCCTAGCACTGCAAGGCGAGAGGCTTGATTGGCCTAGTGTAGGGTCGACCCAATGACTCCGTGTGCATTAATGCAAGGCATCACTTACCACTATTATTCCTGCACCCTCTCTGCAGCTTTTGACATTAACACTACCTTAACCTTTTATAAGAGCCGAGTGAGATGCCGCCTTTGTCAATAGTAACGTTAAAGTTAGAGGACGACGTTGGTGATTCTCGTCACCATACGACGGAGTAAAATCGGAATACTTTTATGGTGCTCCTTAACCTGTCTGAAAACTGTTAGTACGGCCGTTTCTTGTCTACAATGTGCATTTGCCATCTCATCAAGACACTTAACTTTACAATACATTTGGGAGCGCAAAGTAATTGAATTGGAAACATGAATGAAAACGATAACGTAGTAATTGAATCTTGTAATTCCAAGCAAATGTATTTCGCTTCAAGGTAAAATGTATTATTTGAATAAAAGAGTTTCGGGATCTGGGCAATTGTCCTAACAACTTGATAACGTTCTTATCCTCCGTAACGATATTTTGAAATCACGAATTATTCACTAGGCTCGTATATGAAGTAACAAAGAGATTAAACAGATAAGGCTTTGTACAGCTGAACACAATTCTGTTCACGATGCGTCATTGATGACGTTGATTGTTATGTTCGCAATCACCAATGAAAATTTGAACAAAACCAGTCGACATTGTGAGGATATTGTTTATACTATCAGAGTGGTAAAGTAGCTTTCAATAAGCACTTTAAGTCTCAAATCCTCAAATGCTCATGTTATCGAACAGCTTCTATCAGTTCGAAGTACTTGTATCTTCAGGAATCTCTTGATGTGGCAATAAATTCTTTGTTGCTGATGGAATGTTAGAAAAAGAGATTCAAGCGCTGTATGGAAGGTTTGCCATATCAAATGTATATGGTGGATATACCTTAGTGATGAGCTTTAGTGTTTGAAAACAACGAAGACATTTTTGTTCGCTTCCAAACAGCGGCAGTACACCGTCTCATGGATCTACCTTTCCAAAAAAAGCAACTCTCTGTCAATAATCAAGTAAGAATTCACTTAGAGCACAGCTTTTCTAGACGAACAGCGCTTTCATATCCGCATTAGATAAGCTACCATCTGATTACACGAACAGAAAGAGAAATTTCTGTGCACCAAAACAAACTACCAGAAGAAAAACGTTTCCTATAGAGGTCAAAGCGGCCACTCTGCCACGTTGTAAATGATCGCTATAGAGGTCAGGCCGCCCGCTATGCCTCATCGTAAGCGCCCACCATTGCGGTCGTGTCACCGTGAACGTGTCAAACAAAGCTTCATCTCTAACTACCTTCTATTTTGGAAGATCCCCTGACTACTGCCTGCTATCGTGATCGTATCTATAGGTTGTTTGGTTCGAAGTGCAGACGTCAGCGTAATCGGAACGTCGAGGGCTGTTGTCGAATTCAGAGCAAGCCGAAAATGTCCTATTCCAACGACAGCGCGCATTTTGTGCCGCACGAGACGCATGGATCAGTCGGTCGCGATCACCTGTAACGGGAGGCAGGTGTCGGTGTGCGGGCGTTGACTATTTCGTCATTTTTCCCTTTCGGCTCGTGAAATGTTCAGCTCGATCATTTCTCAATTTGAATTTCCTAAGTATCTTCGAAATCCCTATTTATCTCTATTTTTGACATTCCTGTCGTTTCAAGGGAAAATATCAATTTTCGGAATAAGGCTTCAACCCTCCTTGTATTTTGACCTCATTATCCTTATTTTCAGTTAGTCCTTAGAAACTATGTCACGAATCTCTTTCATCCTCTTTCTTTTATCCTCTTTCATATGAAGATTTCACAAGATTGATATTTTCTCCGAAAACGGACAATATTGACGGAACTTTAACTATTGCTTCCGAAGAAGAAACCATTCTTGTGCAAGCTGTACATGAAAAAAAAAGAGTTTATGAAGAGGTAGTTCCCATTTTTCATGTCGAAGTCGAGTTGAGTGAGAGTCGTTCTTTTGATTTATTACTGGAAAGAGATGCACTCATTTCGTCGAGGAAGGAGCGCTAAATACCTTTTGTTCCAGATTTACAGCAACACTTTTTATGCGCCGTTCACCAATTGTAATAACAACATATTATGTGTAAAAGAATTTTTTTCATTTTGCTACTTTAATATCACTGTTCTAATGTTATAACCATATAACCAAGGATGTCGGATGACACACAAACATCTGAAGAATCATACTAGTCTAGAACGGCCCTGCGACTTTTTAAGAGGTCGTTTCATAACTCTTGGAAGTAGAGCAATAAACGTCATATTTATTAACCACAAATAGTTTAAATTGCGTGATTTTGTCAACGTTCAATTACGTACTTTCTTGCGAACTTTTTGCTATACAAATTGCCTATATTTGCTTTGAGATGAGCGGTTGTGGGAACAAATTCGTTTGCTACTCATGCACGAATTTCGCGTAGGGGTAAATGCTAGTGAAGCGGCGCACAAGATTTTTGAAGCTTGGGCGAAGATGAAAGGACAAGGGATAAAGCTCTCGGCGCAGATCAATTCCTGATGGATGCGCTATGCATTCGTCTTCAATTTTTAGCTTCGTTTCAAGTAATTGAATGCATATCTGGCCTTTACAATGACTCACGGGTGGCCTCTCGCTGTACCGAATCAGTGCTGCTTATCCTCCTAGACAAGTCTGAGACCATACTGCTACCAATTTTCCGACCTCGGAGAGATGGACGGCTTGGTGAGTCGTGAGCGCGAGATCGAACCATCCACCTCGTGTGTGATGCAGGGCACCTCTAACCACTGCGTTACATGCGCTCATAGGGGCGATGGCAGAGCTGTTAGTAGAAGGGACGGCTTGAAAGTGGTTCGCGAAGTTCAAAGCTGGAGAGAGCAGTCTGGAGGACCGGTCGCGCTCGAGTCGTCCACACGAAGCTCCATTAATCTTGCGCGCCGCTTCACTAGCATTTTCCCCTACGCGTCATTTGCGCATTAGTAGCGAGCGTGTTTTCACGATAGCTCCATCTTTAAGCAGATATGGACAAGTTTCATACTGAAATGTTGGCAAGAAAATGCGTAATTGAGCGATACCAAGATTTTGCAATTTTAAAACTTGACCTAATCTCGTGTCTGAATCAATCAGTCCACAGTTAATCGATAGTTTAGTATTTTTTCTTGATAAAGTCGATCCTGGAATTCGATGTAATCGCGGGCGCTACAGAATCTTCTATACTTTGAAAGACTTTTTCAACCCTTTTGAGGTTTTATATGGTTACTGACTCACGTACGTTTCGGCGGCATCGTCATCCTCAGAGTCCCACACCCCACATTAGAGACGAGGGGACCAAAGAATGATAAAAACAGACAGACGAACTATTGTCTGAGTCGTACATCAATGGATTGCGACCTTTCTATTGACTATAAGAACATTACTATTTTATCGACTGTTTTCTAAAATCCTCGTTCTATAACTTTGATATGTTTCGATGTACTTTTTCTTTTTTTTCAATCTAGAAAGACAAACAATCGTCATTGTTTACAGCAATGTTGATAATGTCAGAATTTACGTCAAAACGTCAGCGAAGAACAGGTTACTCAATTAACGATTAATCAACTGCATTATCACTCCGTACAATGGACGCTTTCGTTCGTGATGTCAGGCGGTGAAACAACTGGTGTGAAGCGAGTGACCTTCAGCCCACGCCCTATCACTGATCATAGTTCAATTTATTCATTTTATGCAACCCGGGATCACAATTTTTCGCGCGGATCCCAATATTTCCTGCATTCGGTCCGTTTCCTCGTATTCGTCCTCCACAATGGTCTTCGAGTATTTCACTTGTCGTATCGGCTGTTGATCGAGGATTTCGTCTCATATTCGAATACCATAGAATGCTGGTCGAGATAATTCTCTCAGTAATCTTGGAGATGGCTGAGCTCAGGGGTCTCCATATGGAGTGCAGGAGAGCGTTGGAAGAAGTGGTCGTACTACTCCTTGCTTCTTGACTAACTTTATGGCTAACCACGACGCTAGCCCTTCCCTATTACTGATAACTGATTAGTAAACAGATATTGATTTGGACGCGATGAGTAGCCATGTTGTGATTGGTTGATTGTCAAAGGGTTAAAGTGATAGCATTTCCTTTGGACGCTATCAACAGTCTCTAAGGGCGATAAAACATTTGATGGTTCGTTGTGCCATCGAGTGCTTAAGCGTCTAATTGAGTTATATAAAATCATGATAACTCATCTTTTGATTTATTAGTCTATTTATTTCATTCATTTATTTGCTTGATTTCTCACTTCTGAGAAAAAGAATCTATAAAAAGAGAAAAAAGCTTACTCTGAATTGCATCATATTTGATTGTCACACAAGCTCTATCCGGAAAAAATTAACGAAGGTGCTAAGAAGAGTATATGTTCCCAAAACTTACATAAGCGCAACGCGCATCATTTAGTAAAATTCTGATAGATATAGGAATGCGGAGATGTTTTCTGTATGCCCAAAAGAAGACAGATAAAATATTTTGCTTATCGAAACTCAATTTGTTTTCATTAAGCTAGTCTCTGAGAGACACGAGGTTGAGCTGATTCGACGTGGGAAAGTGGAATTGCTAACATTTTCGGTTGAAGTTGTTGTTATCTGCGTGCTAATATTTTGCATTTTTGTGCCACGCTTGTTATCATCAGTGGAGAGAAATTCGCCTTCTTCAGAGCCTGGAAAGGTCAAGTTAGTGTACAATCTACTCAGTCAAATCCTCTGATAACTGCAGCCGAAAGAAGTAATCAACAGGTTTTTTGGATCGCCTAGTACTTACTTACTTGGATACTTGTACGGGATATCTTCTCGAATTGTGCGGACCCCAGCACATTTTCCATTGGTCTCTTCTTGCAGTTGTCGTCCATGGTGGTGGCATGATCCCCTAGTAAAATTCTTTCTATGAACTTAGTAAATATACCATGTGATTCGAAATTTGTTTATTACATCTTTCTGCTGGAACTATGAGAGTATCTAGCTGAGTAGAATGCTGATCCATTCGGCCTTTCTACGTCCTAAAGAAGGCGAAACTCTTCGAATCGTTAACCATACTACTTTCATTGTTCTCTATTACTACTGTACTCCATAAACACTATCTTTAATTACCTTGAAACTGCTCAACAAGTAGAACACTGTTGCATTCGATCAATAGTAGGGTTGATCGATAGGCGGTTTGAAAACTTTCCTAACCGGAAAGGTTTTTTATTGGTAATAGTTATTGTACTATCTTAATCTACGTCACAGCAATCCTTTCAAATTCTCTTTTCCGGCATGTGTCAATCAAGTAGCTAGTCGTATTGCTCATAATGGCTAAAAAATCATGAGTCAGCACTAGAAGTGGGGGGAATAGTGGGTTTGACAATCGAATGGGGGTGTCCATTGCATATTTTCTCGCCTACATTTAGTTAACGATCGGTGACACAACTATCTCAGTCTACACCCACAACCTCTTCTATGCAAGGATTTACCGGACTTCACAAAATCTAAAAACTCATGCTAGAGTGAAGATTGTTTCAATCTTCCACTTGTAATGTAACAGCCATATCCTGAAGTTGTCTGCTAGTCGTCTTCACACGGTGTGCACGAAGCATTATGTGAGCAAACGACATTTTTCACATTTTCTGGACGCGATGTGCGTGTCTTTGGTATTCCTGGAAAAAAGCAATGGAATGTTATGTTGATATCGGTCCACAAGAGTCCGTATAAACCAGTTACTTCACATTTCATCAATAACAGAGAATCATTATCTTGTAGGTATGATAAATGGGCAAGTTCAGTTCTCAGTCGTGGATTCCATTGCTAATTCAGCTCTCAATCGTGGATTCCACTAACTCTAGGAGTATTGAGTGTTTTATTCTGTTGAGCCGTTCCGAGGTGTTATTAATGTTATTTATTGAATATTAGCGAAGCAATGTAGCATTACAGTTAGTAATGCAGCATGAATATCACAATAGTCGTGGTGGCTAACGATTCGGCGGGTCGTTTTCTTCATAGTCTGGAAAGATCAAACTGATCCGCAATCGACCAAGCTAAAACCTCCATAACCCCAACAGAAAACGCAAGGAATGAATTTTGAATCTAGGAGTATTCCGATGTAGTCAGCTGAACTCTAAGCGTCAATGAATTCCCAGATCGCTTTTCTATGTGGTTAAGAAGGCACTAATCTGTAGATATTTTCGTTATAAAATCCATATCGGATGAATATCCAAGCGGTTACCGATGTTATGCGATTAGAATACATCCTTGATAGAAAAAGCTATTCGCAATTTTCATTTGTAATTATTTTATGAATAATTCTGGCAAGTTGCGACAAACTTCCCGTTCACCCTAGCCATTTCCATTTCCCTCACTCGTCGATAGTTTCATTATTTGTACACTTTCTTTTCCTATTCGTTTCTAACGAGTGGTCTGCGTTTATCTTTTCCGTTTACTTTTGCCGACGTGTTTTTGCAGCTTTTTTGCTATTCCCTTCTTAACCATACTGATTCGATTAAAGCAGCTCACTCACACGTGAACATATGAATGGCCTATCTTCGCGAATCATGAATAAACATGCAGCCATCAGCAAAATTTCCTTCTGCTCTGCTGGGCAAGATTTTTTTTCAAAAAGTCTTGGAAGTGTACAAGGCGCACCACGTCGTCACCACTTGCCAACAAGAAATTTTTGCTAGGATGGCAACGACTATGAGTAATAACATTACTCATCGATGCACTTTTGTGTGGAAAAACTGTGTAGTTCTTCTCGAATTGAAAGACTGCATGATGGAGTGAGCATCAGCTGTACATCTCGTTGTGACATCCTAGGAAAGCACTGAGCACAAGGAGGTGATGGATTATCCGAGCGTGATTGATACGCACAGTATAAATTGGGAACTAGTTCATTTCTCCATACATTTTGCGCACCACGTGAATTTTGCCAAAATGAACTTGTTTTTCTGTATTTTTAGCTCAATAGCTTACTGAAGTCAAATATAAAAGAAACGGATGTGTTCTCAACTCGCGTCACAATGTGTACGCAAGCCGTAACATTCGATTGTTCAAAGATTAGCATGTGGTTAAATGATTTACACTGGGTTCCCAATCAGCAAAAGCGATCTATTACATTACTTCTCCGACGCATCGACCTCACATCGACTTCACATCGATATCGTCACTCTCTGGAGAGAACGAAAAACATGCGGATCCTCATGACACAATTGACGTTGTTTTGCCCATTACGTGTAGTAGCTTTGTTAATTGATGTTTTTATGTGTCGAATACCAGATGGTTTTCAACCGATAATACGAATGGTTCAATAACACAAAGGACGTTTCTCACCCACATATGTAGTAGGCCTCTTGACTGAACACTACCTTCCAATCGACCTCGCTCAATAATCAAATATGGTCTGCCAGAATGTCTTAAGCCTTCAAGAGGTTTGGTATGGCACTCCAATGAGGGGCGCGAGAGCGCCGAAACGTACCTCCTGTATCAATGGAATTGCTGTACCAGACCTGTGAAAGGCTTGAGACACTCTATAGGGCTCTCTTTTTTTTTTTTTTGATGAACCAGAATCCTTTGGCGACAGATCCGTTTCATGAGCAACACATTTTGAGTGTTCAGTTTCTTCTGTGGAAGAACTTCATGACGAACGGTCAAGGACAAGATGACTCATACAGTGCTTTATTCATCATTGTATGGGCGTGTGTTATTGAGTAACCGTGGGCATGGTGACGTTTGTTTACCCAAGCTAGATCACACACGGAACAAGCGACCTTTCCCTAGGCGACACTCAGTCGAAGGAACGTTATTACTCGGCTATCGCCTCTCCTACCTTTTCCATCACTGCCACCACCGCTGCCATTTGTTCCATCGTACTCGGTCACCGGGTGTACTTTCTTCCATTCTACTCCACACCATGAGCACCATCTAATTCCCTTATCAGACCGCTTTCTTCCACTCTACTCTGCTGCCTTTTGAAGTTTTTTCCTCTCATTCGATTTTATGGGTCGACGACAACAACTATTGTTTGGGACATCGGCGAGCGTGAGTTCGGTTCGATTCGACAACCCGCCCGATTTGCTGCTGCCTTCCTGCGTCTCTGTTTCACTTCAGCTCCGCCTTTCGGATAACAATGCTGTGTCCGTCGAGCTTCTTCCATGCTTCATGTTGTGTTATTCCTTTTCCCACTGCTTGCTATAGGCAATCGTCTTCGTGACCACCCAGCGATAGTTTGATTTTGAATGGCTAGTCAATTCTTAACATTTTCATATTCTTAAGAATGCCGTTCTCAGGGGTTTGGGGGGATTTTGATTCAAAAATTTTTCTGATTGCGAAATATCGTTAAATTTCGAGTCGGATTTCTGCGACGGAGCAATGACGCGAAAATTTCTTCCCTCATAAGGCACTTGACTATTTGTTTGAAGCAAAATGTGGCCAGGAAAGTCGTGTTACCGTGAATGTTCTCGTTATGAACTGTAAACTTTAGTGCATTTTTCTATTCATCGTTATAAAATGTTCGCCATGACAAGATTAATCATCTCAAATGGTTTGCCTTACAGCCTCAGCTGTAATTATGTTCAGAATAAAGGCTGCTATGATTTACATCCTATTGTGAAATTAAAATATTTTCAGAGGTTTCCCGTCTCTTTATTAATGCTTCACCCAAATGCTTTGATCTTCTGGAAAGTTGTAAAACGGGATAATAGAATAAATAAAAATAGATCACCAAAGGAGTGCTGTAACAGTTGTTTGTAATGGATCTTCTTCAAATTGATAGCAATGATATCACACCTTCAGTGACAGCACGGGCAACATCAAGACGACTTGAGATCTATCTGAATTTGTTACACTTGAAGAAACGGCGATTATCATGAATTAAAGTCGATATCACATTGAATCGGCGCTTTTTTTCAGAAATTTCCCCGCAGAGAACTAGTGCCTAGCGCTAAGAATGTTGTTAGTATCAAAATAATAGTGCTGGCCTTTTCATTCACCGTTCTCCAATTTCATTTGGCTCGTTTTTAAGCTGTTTCGGCAACGTTGGATTATCACTGTAATCGGTACCGGTTATACATTTCATCCCTGTTATAGGAATTCGTTCACATCACGTTTTCAGTACGAACTCTTGTGACTGTTGAGAGTTTTAAGGTTTGTCATATATGCTGCATTCAATGAGTCAGTATTGGGTTGTCGACACTTGAGTATTTTTGTCACATTACGCCAAACACGACTGTGCTTATTCTCACTCACGACAGAACTATTCACGAATTTTATGATTCATCTCTCGATGTTTCTTGTTGCAACACTTTTCGACGAGGGAACGCTCTTTGTTGTCCGGGAGAATGTCCTCATAATTCCTCTCTTCTCTGTACTTATTTTGTTTTCTCGCGTTGAGCTCTTATTCACTTAAATCTCTCGTGTCTCTTAGGTACTGCTTGTCGTGATAACCTAAGCTATGCATTTTCTATTCCGATGAAGAATATGCGGACATGTGCGATCCATATCGAAATATTGAATCTTTCAACTTTTTTCTTGAGTTCTCGAATTCATTCAGAAGTGGTTCGAACGTATGGCTATAGCCTAGTATGCACAGTCTTTGATTCATTAGATGCTTTCTGCTCCCTCAACCCTCTAATGCTTTACATTGACATCATTTTAGATTTTATGACATCATTTAAAGTGAAATCTTTGGTGTTGAGATGTGGTTTACAATGCAAGTTCTTCATTCTCCCGATCTTCTAAGCTGAAAGCAGATTCGTCATCTTCATGCGGGTGAAGTCACAGCGAAAACAAAACATAAACATGACTAATCGTCGTCATCTTGAAGAAAACTTGTCTGCAAGGATTTTGCTTTGATCAGAAAAAAAGTTGTTTTGCTTTGCAATTTCGAAGATTTGAACATCTGGTTCTGTAGATTTTTTGAAGTCTGACGCTTGATAAGAACATAGCTCACAGCTTAGTTCTAATAGGTAGAAATAAGCCAATGAGCCATCAGACGTTCAACGATTCGTTAGTTGTTTTTGATCGATAGGAATAATTGAGCACCTCATTAATACGCTTGTACCTCAATTGGCGTATGTGAGCGTGTAGCGCAGTGGATAAAAATGTATCGCGATAGGCGGATGTCCGATGGTTCCATTAATCATGCTCCTCGACCCAACCAAAATCGCCATTCCATCAAAAGCGCCAAATTGCTACCTACTTGTCCGGGAAGATGAAGATATTGGCTATCAGCCAAATATGCATTCATTCATCTTGACGACGCTCAATAGAATCGAGTGTATGGACATCCCAAAGGAATTGGTCAACGCAGGAAGTTTTATCTCTACCCTTTGCTTTGGTGTTGATTCGCAAACAACTCCCAGTGAAGGTAAATTGAGTCGTTTCATTCAAACAATTCGAGACAGAGTCACTAGAAAATTGATGGATTGTGTTGCCCTCAGAGTCAATCGATGAGCCGTTCTCATCTAGATAAATGATGGCCGTAATTACATATCCAACAAACATCACTGGCGCTCATCCAAGCAATGAGAGAATGGGTAGTGACTTTCGGGATATTGATCAAACCAGTCGTGCTCCTTTTCTCCTGGCCGGCTCGCCCGGAATGGAAATTAGCCATCTTATTGTCTGAGGAGAAAAATACTTGCAAAGAAAATGACAAGATCGCTTGCACTATGTTGATTATACTCATAGATTTTGCAAATCATCTTGGTTGATTTTAGATAGATGTTTTTGAACCGTGGTAAAGATGTTGCAAATAGCGAAGCTCAATAGCACTAAGCTAAAAGCAAAAATATGAATTTAATGAAGTACAACCGCGAGAAGGCTCCAATTCAGAACTTCTGATTGGCTTTGAAATCGTGATAGCCCTCTCCGGAGGCTCACGTGTTCTCCACTGCATCACCGAGGTTCTTACTTTGACTTCCTTTCGCCTATGGTTTACTCTGCCAATGATGCCAGCAATCACCCGTCAACGGGAATGATTTGGAGAGCATAACTGGATTGAATTCAACGACATACTTTACCGTGGAAAAGAATGGGAAATAAGCAAGCGTTCGAACATTGTGATGTCGTCTACACCTCTACATCAACTCCTGTTTGAGCTCCCAATCTTCTTTTCATCCCGTTCTTTTTGACGTGTGATTACTGAAATTACGGATAGATTCGGATACCGACTTTCTTTCAACTTCGACATCACTAATCAATCGTGTATGCTTTATTGATTAATCCAGTTCTACCAAGTCGATAAAAATAGATTATCCGGCTAACATTTCGACGCGTTTTGTCTTATTCGGAGCCGATTTTTCAAGTCGGATGCGTCCACAGTCGTTCGTTTTTGTTTTAGTCTTCGTCTTCGTTGTAGATCCAGTCTAATGTTCCTCCGTGGGCACCGCTCAAATGAAGAACCTCACCCAACGGTGCTTATTTCTTCTCCATTTGAGTAGTGCCATGAAGAAGATTTGACTCGATTGACAAGAACTAACGACTGTGCGCTATCG
Source organism: Parelaphostrongylus tenuis (assembly GCA_019055375.1). Taxonomy (NCBI): domain Eukaryota; kingdom Metazoa; phylum Nematoda; class Chromadorea; order Rhabditida; family Metastrongylidae; genus Parelaphostrongylus; species Parelaphostrongylus tenuis. The sequence continues at coordinate 182,998 of JAHQIW010003120.1, forward strand.
ACGCGAATGATCAGCGCTAAAGACCAAACGCGTCGAAATGTTAGCCGAAAAAATTATTCTTACCGACTTTATGCTATCGGCTTAATCAACAACGCAACGGATTGAGTAGAAACATGGTTACGAGATAAGAAAATTAAAGGCCTTAGTTGGTGTTATGGAATTACTTGAGCCTTCATTAAGATAGTCTCGGGTTCGAAGCCCATCTGATGTTTTCGATTGTCCATCTCAGTATTCTTGTGATTATATTTCACATCATTCATTGTCATAAGACGGATAGACTTCAAATAAAAGTAAGAATATTTTGAATACTTCTCCTATAAAGATTCAAGTAGTGCCTTCTCACCAATGATTTCGCTTCCAAGCAAGCTTGTTTTTGTTCGAAGTTTAGTGAGCTGTTCACAGTACACTGGTTCACAGTGGAAAATCTCTTAGACCGCTTCGTAATTCGCTTACTCAGTACAAGTAATCAGTTGTGCATTTATAGAGAAACATAAACTTTGTGTCTCAACCCTTCAGTTTCAATCTATACCATCCATGAAAATCCATTAATTTTCGAATAACCATTTTGTGTGATCAGAGCGGCTACCAGTAAAATCAACATTCGTCCTTGTTGTGCGTCAGGGTCACTCTTTATACTTCACACACTTGATCGAGATGAACAACCTTGCACTTTTGATATAAGGTCATTCATTTTAAGTCTTTAGAAAGAAGGACGCAGTGTGTTTCTTCTAGTTTTTTTAGCACATAAGTTTACGCAACTTAGAATTCTTTGATAGAAATCTCGGAGCTAGATGTAGTCTACAGGATTTTTTTTTCCATTCTACTGCTCTTGTAGCAGCACTGTGATGTTATAATTGTATATCGAAGGCTGCTGAGTGATATATAAATCTTTTGACCCTAAACAGGCGATGAATCCTCGTTTCATTCACACCAAGGACATGAGTTAACTCCACACGGTACACGGTAACACACGCTTTCGGTATGGGTGAAACGCGGCTTCATCGCCTGTTTAGGGTCAAAAGTCTTAAATATCACTCAACATCCCTGGAAACTAATAAAATTCAACTTTCTGAAATAACCACTTGATACGGAATCGCGCAAAACATCCTGGGTTTTTTTTGAACGTGCAAAAATGAATTATAAAAATTGAGTAGATCTCATAAAGAGCGCATTATGATTTCTGTCACGAATTTATTGAGTTTCCGAGATTAAATTCATGTGAAAGATCTTTTGCTATGTCAACTGACACTTAGCAAGCTGTCTATTTGAATAGTTGGTGGTCTATCATAGATCACCACAAGTATCCACAATAACCTTGATCAGGTGATCTTAGCTCCGACATCTGACCGACTGATTCATATCACTGGCTGCCGCCGCCAATCATCCATCGGCACTGAGGTTGGTCGTCTACAGTTTTTCATAAGTGATTCATCCTGAAGGAGTGAATCATTCGATCATCGTTAAAGAAAAGTGGTATCCATTTTCACAACTACTCTGTATATAGTAGTTGTATCGATCGATACCTATACCTCGTTCATATCGATCGAATGTGTAGACGATAATGTGTAAGTGCAAACAAAGCCAACGCCGCCGCCGACGCCGTGGACTTTTATTGCTGGATTCGTAAGTGATGGACGCACAAAAACGGTCTAAAATCTGTTTATTTTCTAGTAAAACATGTTTGTTCTTGATCAAGTGAATGGCACGAGTTTGGTTTGGATTTTTTCAAAACATTTACAAAAAAAAACTTTCAAAAAATCTTGAAACAGAATACAAAACTTTCTGAAATATTATGAATTATTTATTACTGAATGAACTTTTAGAGATCCGGGCATCCCACATATCTAAGGAAAACCTGAGATGGTGAAATGTGCCTATAGATCTGTAGATATGCATCTTCTTCCTTGCTCGATACTTATCACAATTCTACGATATCACTAAGTAATTTCGATGATTTTACGTCAACAGGTTTTTTTGATGATGCGTATTCAAATGCTGTAGCTGTAATTGCGCTGCTAACTACGGTAGCTAGCAAGGCTATGTGGCTATTTTCATCCTGGTAACTTGTTTTTCTATCTACGTTGAAAGGAAATAAAGAAAGGAAGAAGGAGTGGAGAGGAGAGATTCAGAGAAAGGACGATGTTCATGAATCAACTAATCAAGTAAATCAGCTACTTCATGAAAGAAGTGTGGTATCCATACATTCGCGATAACGATAACATTCGATGGCTTTTTCCAGAGGGCGTTTATAATAGGGTCACAGTGCTGGTATGACCTCTATAGATGTCATATTCTTCTTCTTTTAATCTATTTTTATGCTCATGATATTTCTTGCTGCACTTCTTGTAATCAAGTGATAGCTTATTCGATGCAGATGTTGAACAACAGCATCCAGGGAGAGAAAGGACTGTCTTGTTGAATATTTCCCACTTAACTTCTTATTTTCGGCGCGAGACTATTTCTGTTGAGAGAAAAGCTGACCCTGGGAATTGAGGCCAGTAAAGAGTTACAGAATTGCCTTTACCTCCATGAACTGGCATCGCATGCAGTTTGCAGTAGTGTTATTCTGACTAGTATTACGTGGTTTTTCAATTTTTACTCATATGATGGCTTTTGAGTAGTGTTTGGAGCGAAAGGATATCAAATGTGAAAGGTAAACATCGTAATATTCCTCGCAGAAACGATACGACTTCATCAAATCCCGACTGCAGTGTGATTGAATTGTGAATGAGTGTTTTTGAGCGAATTCAGGAGTGGTATATACGTCAAAAACAGCGTAGAAGCTCTGTAGAAGAGCATGAAGCATACGTATAATAAAAGGGCTCAATGTTCTCGAAAGTGGAAAAAAATTAAATTATGTGACGAAAATCGAGCACACCTCACCAATCGCGGTTCATTATGGTCCGAATGATTTCTATAGATGTCACAGCAAATCGGACAAAAGATCACCCTAAGGTTCCGTAGATAAGAGCGGTCTAATTTTTTTTTGCAAAAAATAAACTGAAAAAACGCGCGTTTTCCGACAATGAGATATTTCATCAATTAACATCTTTCTCATTTTTGAATATCACACAACAACAAAAGTAGCAATAACTTAACTTCCATTCTCGATTTCTATCCTGACACTATTGTTTATATTCATGCCAACAAAATCGTTCTTCAATATTTTATGCACATCACGCTACTTTAGCGCATTAAGCTTGAAAGTCGCAGCATAAGGACTACGGCATTTCATGATTTTTTGAAGAAAAACTGAAGTTGAAACAAAACAAAGAAATCAAAAATTGGGAAGGAAATAGGCTAACGAATTTCCGGAAAAAAATGCATACACGCTTTTATTTTTCAGCACATATTTTCTTTATTTATGGAATTTTAGGGTAGATGTCGTTTCATCGGGACGTCACAGAAAACTAGGCGTCGTTGCGATTGTGCCAATGTTTTTTTTTCATATTTTTACAAATTGTATGGAATTTGCATTTGTATAAGTGAATATGAAGTGAAGTGGATTCTGTCATACTATGGAGAAATCTATGATTTCTGTTCACCCAAGATCCAAACTCATGTGTCTTTTTGAGGCAAGGATTATCTTACCTACAAGTGAACACAAACATCTGTGTCAGCACATACCCATTACTTGAAAATGCTTATTATGAACTTGTTGTCGATTAATTGTACATGGTTTCTTTTTACTCTACATTTTGATTGTCGCGAATTCTTCGTACAATATTTCTATATTCCATCGATTATAGTTTTTTTTCTTTCGTTAACTGAACGACTTTGAAATGTCGACTGATATTATTTATAATGTTATGTTTCTTACAGAATGCTTGCCCGTGTATGTCTCATGTCGTTGTCGGCTTCGTTTTCGCTGCTGATGTTGAAAAAGATGCGAAGAATGCTATCAATGAAGTTACCAGCACTAAGGCGAGTACCAATTAAAGTGTCTCGATTTTTTATTGAATGTGAAATTTTCTGTAGGTTGTAGATTATCTTCTGAAATGTTGGATCGAACACACAACTGCTTTCACCTCAGTCATCATTTACTCGGTTTTATACTAGCAGTCGTATTTAAAAGAGAGTACTATGCAATTCAAATACATCAACGGATTCATATGCAGCTGATGTAGCGCAGTGTCGCAGTGTTAAAAGGTGAAGTACAATGCAGAAGTGATCGTTGGTTCAATACCGCGCTCCATGCTCACGAAACCTATCATTTATACGGTGTAGACGACCTGCTCTCGGAATTGTTTGAGAAGATAAGGATATTGACTAAAACATCTGTGGCTCACTCATAGTCGTTTTAGAGGCAACATATGCATCCAATAACCTTTACATGTTTGGTAGAGTTGGATGCATGACGTATCATTCAAAGATTGATTAACGTCAAACCTTTTTCCTTTTCATAGTGACCAGTGAAACATCGAAACCAATCTCAAGGAAACAAATGAAAAACGGGAACTGTCTGTACCAAGTTATGCAGTAACGGATTCGTGAAGTTCTGGTTCTTTCGATTACGACAAAATCCAGCTTGTTCACATGCTTTTTGTTTGAAGCGGGTACCGTACGGAAATTGTAATTTTATGCAAAACTTGCACCATGTTAAAGAACATTTATAGATTCGTATCGTTTTATTGCAACTAACTCAAATAATAATATTTACGAGGCGCTGATAGCCCAGTGCTAGTAATGCCGATTAGCACTTAGAATTTGTTGGTTCGACCTGCACCGGGCTTGCTAGGCCCGCCACCTGTTCGGAATTCGAAATTCGGTGCCAGATTTGTTGCGGATGTTGGCTCGTTATTTCCAATCCACTGAAGCTGGCTTCTGTCTGTGGTGCAAATCTGGGAGCGCTTTGGCAAAGCTATTGTGAGAATTATAGAGAAAATCAGCTCGTCAGGCATTCACTAGCATTCATGAAGAAGTCAAAAGTGCAACTAAGCAACAGATGGAGCTATACACAAATCCAAGGACATTTGCGAATAACGGATCCAAGACATCTGGTCGATTGAAAGAAGTGCTGGGATCTCCACAAAAAAGTGAAAGCCAGTCATGTGGATGAAAATGAGAAGAGAAGTAAATGACCAGCTCTTTGTGGAATACAATATTGCAAGAAGAATGTGGAAGCCCTTATTCGTCTTCAAAATTAATGTTAATACATTTGTAAGTGTATGACTCTTATATGACTTATGAATGTTCAAAAGAGAACTTATCTCTGCATTTTCGACGAATAAGGAAACTTACTAGAGCCGAGTTTTATTAGATGAAATAAAAACAATTAGACTATACTAGATTCACGACCAAGATGCAAGTTTTCTCATTCTACCTCATTAAAATTTTCTTTCAATTTTCACAACTTACTCGTTTTCGTCTTTTCTTCTCTTATTCCGCCTTCAAACGTCGCTATCTCGAAAAATGGAGCATTTAAACAAACGCGATTTTGTTCCCTGGGGGCATACAGTGGTATCTTCGAACACTTATCTCATCTTATAGCACAGTTTTCTGCCTAAGTTTCTTGAGTTTAGAGCATTTTCATCATAGAAAGTTATTGGTAGAAAAGAATAAAATTTTACAATGCCGCGAATTTCTAAATACATAAGTTTTCTCCTTCGTGCTACTTTTATCCGTTATTTTAAAAACTTTTAATCTGTACTAATAGAAAAAAACGACTCAGCCACTCAGAAATTGCCTCTTTTGGAATTTTCCTTTCAATCCAATTTATTGGATTTTCGTTTCGTTTCATTAATAACTATGAATTCTTCGTAGAGAGTTTTCCAATGAGAATCGAGGGCCGTGGTTAACAACTCTTCCAGGCTGGAATAACTCTACGGATTGTATTGAAATCTCAGTCAGATTGTGTCACTTGTGTATTTCAAGACATAATTCATCTCATAATCTGCATCATTCGTTTTGTTTTGTACTATAACATTTTGTTTCGTCTATGCAGTGATTCCAAAGTGCTTAAAATGCAATACAGTGAATAGGGGTTGTAGTTCAGAAGACCGCAGAGAGGATCCACAGTGATTCTGCTTATTTGAAAAACAGGAATCAACTTTTGTCAAATCATCAGCATTCTGAACGTAAGCTTTTAGGACGGAGATCTGTACTGTCCAGTACCGATCGTTGGCACAAAATGTCCAGGCTCATCAGTTTTCCACTATTACAAATGCTGTGGCGACATGAATAAGGATTGCTGCTTTAACTTACAGGTACTTATTTGATTTCTAGAATCTGGATGATGGTTCATATTTAGACTTGTACTGAAAAAGGTGCTAAGTCAAGAGAGTACCCATAAAAATATCTCTGCGTCGCGAAAAATCCTATAGTTCCCTCGAATTCAAGAATTCTTAGTTGTTGAGCTGTCATTACAGGGTTCTTGTCCATCATACGGCGAGAAATTAAACACCATTTCATTTGCTGGACAGGAATTTTTCATAGGAGTGTTAGTAATTATTCGAAAGCTCAAATCTCTAGCTAGCGCGCTACGTGGGTGGTTTTCTCAAAGGACCCTTCTATGACGCTGTAAAATCCAATTCAAAATTATGTTTCACGTCGGCTGCGCAATTCATCTTTCCACTGGAAGCACGAAAAGAATGTAAACGTATAAAGATAGTTTTTTGATACCAGACTCAGACGTTTGATTTGGGGTTTTTGGAAGCAGAGAGAAAATTCCTAATCGTATGACAAAAATCGCACTTCTCCAAAGCGCCAATTAATGATCGTGGAGAGCCATCGAATTAGCGGTCGAAACCTCCCGACCGTGAATCAGCCTGTAAACAAGCAAGCCGAATGTTTGAAACTCAATCTTATTTTCTTGCTATATTGTAAGAAAACGCTCTTTCCAAAAACTAAGCACAGCGTCGGAGTCCATAAATCCTACGCTATCGAATGACCACTAATAGTCCGAAGGAAGAGCTCTGTCTTGCGAGTAATAATGCGTGTGAGAAACACTTAGGTTTTCCTTCTGTAGCAACGAATAAAAAGGCTTTTTGAAAACCAGTCGCGTGAGGTTGTAGCCACAGGCTTAAGTTTTCGAGTAATTACTAAGTTTCCTATGAAAAGTTTCTGTCCAGCGGATGAGATCCGTTTTTTCATTTGCCCCCTTATAATAGAAAAGTACCTTATACAGGTAGAAATTCATCGAAAGCTTAATTCTTTACTGAAGGAAGTCTTTGTTTTCCATTGGGGAGCTCACTAAACGATGAGCTGACTTAACTAGTTCTAGTAAACGCCAATACTACCACAACTATTTCTAGCTAGAGAGCCAGAGCTCATATCAAACTCCCTTAGTCGCTTTGCACACGACAAGGCTAGAAGTACCAACATTCTGTGCTGAAACGGCACGAGCTCTTTTTTAGCCTTTTTTGAATTATATTAGAAAGCATTTAGAATAATTGAAAAATTCGCCACTGAAGAGAGCGAATGTATGCCACGATCATCCATGATCCATAGTCCCTTTTTTGCGTAGGTGGCCTGACAAGCGAATGAACTTATTCGGATATTTTGACGACTTTTCATTTTTGAGATAATGGTGGTGATCTGGTTATGATTATGGTGACGTGCTCGAGCATCATTCTGTCATCATAACTTTTATTTGCCAATGCAGTTACTCACCGTAAGATACTAAGCGTTTTACAGATAAGGCCAACCATCTTAGACGTTGTTTGGCATGGGAAAGCACATGCTTTCTATTGATCTATATTTTATCCTTCTCAATAATCTTGCTCATCACATGAGAAGCCCGTCAGTGTCTCTCTTTCAGTTTGGCTTCCTGATTTCTGAGACCGATTATTCTGGTGTGAATGTGAAATGCGAATTCGTAGTTCTATTTTTTCTTTTAGTTTTTTAGGTGTAGTTTTATATTTCAAAAAAACGTCATGGATGGCACATAATGTGACTCAGATGTTGACTCAAACTGCATTTATAAACAGAGCTCTGAAACACTTTTGATTCAGAGAGGAGAGAGCACCACTAAAAATCGTCAGCTGATGATTACTTTTCTCAGAATCCCAAACGTGGAAAAAGGCATTTTGTTGTGGGCCATTCTTCCACCTGGTATATCAAACGAATCCAGTTTTACCTGATCCCCAGCGTATGTTTAGGTGATGGATATTTATCTGATAAAGATGAAATCACGGATTCTTCACAAAATCTAAGACATTCATGGTCTTGTCTTCTAAGTGGTTTATGTCGATGCTTCACCATTTGATCTCTTGGAGAGCGACTACAAGCTTTCACTGAGCTTAGGCTCTCATGCTAGAAATTGTTTTAGTACATCACCTGTATCACTTGTCGCCCTGTTGATCATCGATTGACTTGAGCGAGTAAAAGCAACACTTCCATTTTTCCCTATCGGGTGCATGAGTAGCTCAGTGAGCCCTCCTCGCTCTAGGGAGCATAATATCTTTCCTCTATGCCTTTCGTGAAGAAATTGGACCATCCGGTCGGTGGTCTTCCTGTAGAGCGCTTGATGTCGCGAGGAATTCATTCGGTAACGGCTCTCGTCCATCGGTTGTCGTTGAAGCGCATCACGTGTCCGGCCCACCTTATTTTCGATATCCTGGCGTGTAGAAAAGCGTCTTTGATCTTTGATCGCTGACGTAGGTCGAAACTTCGGATTCTTTCTCTCATTTACGTGATACAGAATTCTCCTAGCATCGACCTTTCGACTGCTCGTTCAGTGACGTCAAGTGATCTGTCATCCTGCTTACGTAGCCACCAGGTTTCTGCTGCATACGTTAGGGCTGGGATATTCTTCAAGTCGAAAAGGTGGGCACGGATCGGATGTTCTGTGTCCTCTTCACTTCGTCTTCGATGCTCTCAAACGTTCCTCAAGCCGCTCGTTTCCTCCTGCTCAGCTCTAGAGTTAGGTCGTTCATCATGTTGATTTCACGATAACATCGTCTTCTTTAGATTTCGTTGAAGACCAATCCTTCCACAGGCGTTGTCGAAATCGTTCAACATTCGCTCCGCTCTGCTAATGCTTGGTGTTATATGGGCGATATCATCAGCAAAGCGAAGATGGTTTGATTCTCTACCGTCAATTTTCACTCCATATCGTCTCATTATAATATTCTCATGATGTTTTGGAGGGTGGCAGTGAATAATTCTAGCGAAACTGTATTGCCTTGTCGAACCCTCTCTTACGTCGATATTGATGTCGTTATAGAATGTTGATATTACTATCGAAGTAAGATGAGTTTTGCATATCACTCCTAATTTTTGGGTTTATGAATAAAATCAAATGTCAGGGATGTCATAACTGAGTAGTTGTGATGTCGCGGAGCGCGTGGGGCTGAACCCCATTCCTCAAGTATCTCCGGCAGTCAACAGCGAACCCCTGTAGGACGCTTCAATCAGGCCATCGTCGAGGTGGCAGGAAGACGCGCTCAACCAGTATTCTATGACGTTCAAAAAGAAGACGTAAAGACGATTGAATGCGCCAGACCTACTAGGATCTTCACTGTGAAAAAAAAAACATTGTGAAGACGGATAACCAAGTGCCAAAGTGCAAATAGTTGTAACACCATGAGTGCTACAAAAGCGGCGATATAAGAAGTATTTTTCTAATTTATTGTTCTTTGTTTCAGACATGGGTGATTGTTGTATTGGCGGTGATTGCGGTAATCTTCGTTGCCAGTTTTGTGCTCTCAATATGTCGATGCCTTTTCTGTCGTCGCTAATTGCTGAATCGGGCTAGACTGCTTTTTGTTAGTCTGGATTCGGTTTCATTTGTGCTTCATTCTATTACAGCTTCTTACTTATACTGCTTACACTTCTTGTAATATTCTACCCTAATGCCAAAATTGATGCTTATAGTACACTTTGAAGACGGATATTCCAACTGTTCTTATTCTGATATTTGATCCAGCATAATTGTTCTGTTTTTTTCTATTCTATACGTTTGTTTTTCATGTTTTATATTATTGCCACACACGTTTGATTTCGATCGTTTGATATTCACTGCTCAGAAAATTGATAAAACTCCATTTATCTGAGCCTAAATTGAGACCACGACTCGCATTTATGTTTTATACATTCTATTGTACATTAATTTGCTTTTTGTCGTACATAAATATAATGTAAATAGGCGGTGTGCTTGGTTGGTAAACTTGTGGAATCGTTAGGTCTGCGAATGTATTGAGTTATAGAAGTTTATGAGCCGATAGAAGAGAACGGTAAGCAGTCAGTATTATGGATTAGATATTCCACAGACGAGATCAGACTGCTTCTCGTCCGACACCTGTTAGGTAGAGATGCAAGAGTACGTTGATACTTTGAAACAAGCTTGCATGCATGTTTTGTGCTTTGCCAATAAAGTTGAATGATAAATAGAAACAAGCCCATTCCAGTAGAGCGATTGAGGCGAAATGGTTAGAGGTGCTGTGCGTTGCACACAGTCGATGATTCGATCTTGTGCTTATGGCCCACCAACTCTTCTATCCACTCGTGATCGGTAAATTGATATCGTCTAGGAGGATAAGCATTACTGTCTCGATTCAGCGGTAGCTACCGCGAGTCATTGTAAAGGCCAGATATGCATCCAATCACCTCAAACGAAGCTAAGAATTCAAGACTAATGCATGGCGCATCCCTAGAGGAGTTGTTAAACGCTGAAGGTTTTGTACTTTATCTTTTTTGCATTCAAGTAAGTTTCCTAGTGAAATTACGACGATCTCAAAGAGTGTTAGCATGGTGTTGTCGTTATAACCAGCTGTATCTCCGAATGAAGTTTAACTCTGCGTTTCTCTGTTGATATCATTACGATCACTGTCACATGTTTGTTGCTTGGATGATAACTATAAGAAGTTGTCTTGTTGACAATTGAAATGGTAGAAGCCAAAGAATGCTGAAATACGAGAAAAACCTAGAATTTAATGGTTCTGAAGTCATAGACTCGAATCGCCACAATGACTTTTCTTTCTTGTAATTATACTCCGCATTGACACTGCCGTCAAGAAATAGAGCAGTGAATAGATAACCAGCTGAATTGATAATGACTATATAATCCATAGTAATCGTACTATGCAGAGACCTTCCTCGAACTTTTAGCACCACATCGGCGTACCTATCTGCTCACCTCAAACTTTGACTGGATAGCTATGTTAATCACGCTCACATGAAGACAGGCATATCGCTTCACATAATATGCAAATCAACATCCTTCTTGAAAAAAAAATAACAGGAAATCAATGGAGGATATTGACCTATACTTTGAAGTGTCATTCAGCTCAAAATAAGTTTTTGTAATCGATGTAAAAGCCATAGATGACTGAGTATAACACAGTAGTTAGTCATGCATTGTATTAGGTAGCAAAATGGTAAGTAAGGCACTGCTTTGATCCCCTCCACAACTCATACAGTCGATGACACCTTAGGAAATACTTTGATTCGGCTACATATAAAATCGGAAGAAGAATCGTCTCTACCAGCATTCTCGGTCAATCATAAAGAAAACAATATCCTCAAGCACACGTTGAAACAACGTGAAATATTTGAAGATCTCTGTGAAGGACGAATCCACGGTAACAATTTGAATACTAAAATGCTGTAATCGTCACAGTAAAAAAGAGACCAGAGAGGTCTACAGATTTTTGTCTATAAGGGGCTGCTCAGCTTATGCCAGTTGCTTAAAAGTCTCACCTCCTTGACATTGATAATGTTGGAAGCATTTAGATCTCGGCTTCCTTTATGGAGTATTTATGGTTGGGAATTTGTTGAGATGGTTGAGCAAGTGGCCAGTGCTAGGCGGCTGAGTATGATGGAGGAAACAGAGGTTCGTGGCCCATGCTGGTTCAACTTTACAGACTTCTGTCTCGCGATATCGTGCAGAAGAACTGGTCCCTTTGCGCTGACCAAAGTGCGGCAAATCGTTGAAGTTTTCGTGCTTATTTCCTTTTGAAGTGCAAAGCTACTGCAAAAACACATACAATTGATTAGAAATTGAAAATGAAACGAATAATTTCTTGATGATATAATATATCGTCTTGATTTTCCAAACTTCTCTTGTTTGAGCGTGCTTTTATCACATCTGGTATCAATGTGATGATAAAATAGCATATAAAACGCTAGACGTTGAGCTGGTTGAGAGCATTCTTCGTACCGCATTGGCATCGAGTAGTCCTTCCATCAGTGTCGGTGAGTTCTCGATTATATTAGTAGAATTATTGATGATCATCTCGTACCTATTTTGAGAATGTCTTCTCACTCTTCAACACGATGTGGTGGTGGCACGATGACATGGACTTCTTCACGACATTCGACTGCCACTAACGATGTTCCGCACAATGCTAGCAGTAGTTCATCATATCGTGCAAACGAACGGTCACCTGCCATTTTCACTCCAGCGTATTCTGTTAGAAACACCGCTGTACCCAATACGCGTAGTGGATTTCCGTTGGGAAAATGTTACTCTAACAGCACATATTCCTCGAGAAATTCCAGTGCTCTACAGCGTAATGGTGAGTATTTAAGTTAATGTATGGGGTTACAATCTGAGTCTATAACTGGGTTTGTCCGCTTAAATTTTTTATTTTACTTCCATAGAGATGCGGCGAAGTATAAACGCGATTAACAAGTTCTTTACGTGTTCGTATTGCGGCGCTGTCAGAAGAAAATATTTACGTTCGAACTCACATATGGAGACAGACCGATCGGCGTGAATTGATATCAGTCTTTCACTTTAGTTACTGCGTAATCGTTACTTTGACGTCAGGATACAAGGTGAAATATGACCACAAGAGTGCTGAGATATGAGCAGAATTTGGAACATGAGATGGCTTCAAATTTATGGAAAATCTTGCAAAGGCTCACTAAGTTTTCCACTACACTATCGAAACCTTCTCTCAGGTAATCGCGAGTACGAAGCCACTTTCGGTTCCAAGTTTACTCGTGTTTCAGAACTCATGTGGAGGGCTAATATGTTGTGTTTGATGCTCCTCAATTTACAAACAAAGGTGGCTTACATCCTCCAAAATCGGCTGCATTTCCTAAAAAAACAGTGGTTATCGTGGGTTTCAATGCATGCCTTTCACGTGTTATTAGAGTTAATCCATAATCTTTAGAAGTCCTTGTTACTATCAAACATATATTTTCATTCAGGCGCCAACTGTTACGCTTCGCGAGATGGTTCAAATACAGTATCGAATCGTAACGGTCCTACGGTGCTTCCAACCAACTACTATCGCGGCACGAACGTTTACCATGGTCGTGCAGATTTTGTTCCAAGAAATATCACCAACGTAGTCGCGGTGGGTGGTCGACCGCAGCCGCACAACACAAATGTTCCAAAATTTTTCCCAATGAACCAGGCGATCACGTATCCTGCGCAGTTCCCTGATAACATGATGCCAGTGCCGATACCGTATCACCCTCAAATGAGACGAGCGAGTCATGCTGTTCAGCCAGTGGTTCCTCGCCGTAGTTTGCGTTTCCCTACACCTACAGTGATTATGATCTCCAAAAATATGCCGATTGGTGTTGAAGTTCCGCGGAGAAGTTGCGAAGCTTCTGCGCTTACCCAGGAAGCGATTCATTCATCAGTTGTTGACGAAGATGTTGCCGATGAAGCAAATTCTGACGAGAATAACGACGACGACGAGGAAGGAAGAGGATTGCCTGATGCGTCGCCGATGCCACAGCGTAGTAACGAAGACACTTGGGATTTGTGGGATCGTGTCTACAGTGATCCAGGATTGAGACAAAGCATAGAAGAGCGGCAGGTACGTACCGCTTTTTTTAAAGGTTAAAGTGTTTTATATAATCTCTATTATGCTATTTCGTGAGGAAGTAGGAGCACAATAGCTTACGATTATGCGGGAGGAAAGCAAAGTTTGGCACTTTGGCACTTTATTACCCGTCTTCACAGTGTATTTTTCACTATGCAGATTCTAGTCCTTTGACAATCAATCGTTATTTTGTCCCTCTTGAACTTCGTGATATACTAATTGAGCGCGTCTCCTTGGAATCTCGAGGCTACCTTGGCTATGGCGTTCCATATTACATTCGTTGCTGATTGCCAGAGAGTGTTGAGAGGTGGAGTCTGGTCCCTTGGCGCCACGACGAACATCACAATTTCGGGCACAGTACTCTAAAGCAAAATTACTTTGAGGAAATCGCTATTTTGAAGGAGAATACACTTTTTTTGAAGCAAAATGATAACATTTCAAGAATTGATGTTTAGTATGGCTTAGCTGATATTTATAGGCTTAAGATGATACTCTCAGATATTTAGTTGGATAACTGGTTCAAGAGCTGAAAGGCTCAAAATATGTTATCGAATTAAGAGCTGTTCACCTTATGACTCAAGCGTTCATTCCTGATTGAAGCATTCGTTTGTATTTAGTGATAAATCTGCCAAGTCAGCCTTTTCTCTTCAAACCACATCAAAAGCATCATATTTGTCAAGATGGGCTCTTCAATCCTTATAGCTGCGGCCATCTTGTAAAGTTTTGCTGCCATTTAGACGCAGTACACTCACAAGCTTTTCTGAACTGTTGAACTTTTTTGGACTATATACAGAACTTATCCATCAGAGATTACGCGTAGTCGCTTGCTAAATCATTTAAATTCACTCGGCTCGAGCGTTCGCATCTTCATGGAGCGCACCCTATGCTTTCTTTCGTCTATCTGTCGCCTTTACACAGGACCAACTTTATAGACTCGGCTCAAAAATTTCTATTTATGACACTTTCTTTGGTCCGTCTTCATAGTATTACTTTTTCACTGCCGATCCCAGTACTTCTAGCTTTGAACGTCGTAAAATACTGCTTAAGCACGTCTCTCTCCAATCTCGAGGATAGCCTGGCTGAGGGGTTCAGTAGGCGTTGGGGCGTTCGTTATTGACTGTCGGAGAATATTGGAGGGCGTGTTTTAGTCCGCGTGTTTCGCAATGAGCATCACAACCACTCGGTCATGGATTTCTTAGGCATCAAGTCTTAATATATGTAGATGAAAAATTTATCTTGTTCAGCTGGCGTGAGGTGATAATAGTAGTAGTATTGGCAGAATAGCAGTACAATTTATTGGCTAACGTTTCGGCAAATTCGCCTTCCGCAGAACCTGAACGTATGCTCTATCATAAGAATAGTTTGATACAGCGTACGTCCAGGCTATGAAGAAGATGAAGTCGCCGAAACGTCAGCCAGCGAACTGTACTGATAATTCTGCTAGTACTACTGCAATTACCAATCTTGCGTCAGCTAAGCAAAGTAAGTTTTTGGAATTTACTTTATTTCTGTGGTCTATCTTTTTCTTATACGATCGACCAATTTATGTTTGGCTACCGAGCTTAAGTGTCGTGCGTCTCAAAGATGGGACAAGTCTTGGAAATCTGGGCATCATTATATTCTACTGTTATTTGTGACCTCTCTCAAAAAGCTGTCAGAATCTGAGCATCGTATTTCTACTAGATGTTTTCCGCGTTGGATTTATCTCCGAAGATATCATGCGAGCTATACGAACGCAACTTCATTAACGTGCTGGAAATATTAGCTCACGCCTGCGTTGCATAACAAAGCGTTAGGAGGAAACTTGAGTAGAGACTGTAAATGCGAAGCTTCAAGACCCCCTAGCTGGTCGCTATCTTAGCTCAACGAATATTCGTCCACACTCTTCTCATTTTTGAAACTCCTCTTACATGTTCGCGTTCTTGTCCATTGAACATTCAAGGATGATGTACCGTGTGGAATCTGTAATTGGGGAAGTGGCTAGCTCGATTTGTTCATCTTCGCAGCATGGCTTTTCCATGAATTTGGCGTACATCATTATACTGTGTATTTTTTTCAACACCTCGAAATTTTTGACAGTGTCTGCAGTTTATATTTTTATATTCCCTGTCCTTTTTTAGGCCTTTACTTCTGTTAAATTAGCACAGGGCGATACTGATTTAGCTCTTAATGATAACTGATATTGTTCTAGGAAGATTCACCAATGTCTGAAATACTACGCTCGGACGAACTCTGTAGAGCTCAAGCGATCTTTCTCAATGTTCCACGTTTGGCTCCCGGTAAATATCAACTTTTGTTCATTGAATTTTCTTCGATATATTCCTATTTCTTAATGGACTTGTAAGTAAGAATGCTTAGCTCAGTTTTGCTTAGCTGTTGTATCATTGACATATTATTCACTCACGGTATTATCATAAAATGGGCGAAATGTAATCTATACGATCACTCTTGACGTTTCGAGTGGACAATGTGATTTGTATGATAATTCACTTCGCCTTCGTAAGTTGATTTCGTTGCAGAGAATGTTATGTGTTGAAGCCTGTCTACTGCTAAAATATAATATTTGAAGGCTGTTTATATGTAGCAACCGAGTGCTACTTTGCCATGTTAGCGCTTATTCTCCTCAACCGAAGACGAACCCGCCTCTTCTTTTGCATTCTTCCCTTGTAATTTTATTATCAAGAGCATTTTTTTGTTGGCAGAAGGGCGGATGCGGCGCAGCAGTTGAAGGCTTCTCTCAGCACACTTTGAGTTGTAGGATCAAGCTCGCGTACCAGGCTTACCTGACTCACTATTCTTTCCATATTTCGAGATGTGAGAGAATAGAAGCTCTAATAGGGTGAGGGGCACGTTGCTAAGCCGCCAAAAGTCCTACATTATGTAGATAGAACATGCATTCTAGTACCTTCATTAAATTTTTGAATGGAGTCATATGCATGTTACGTGTCTCAGAGACCGATAAACACTCCACTTTCCATCATTTTTGCTTTGTTAGCAAATGTAGTGTTTGTCATGTCCATAATGATCTACGTATCTGACTAGATTTTTAGAACCTGGTTGTGAGCAAAAGACTCGTTCACCACGACGACGCGGTGTTGTCGGCTTTTCGGTAATTGGTTTTGCAGCATAGGTGGACTCTACCATTTGAGATAATCGTATATAGTAAAAATTTAACATAATTCCTCAGGATTGGGCTTTGACCAAACGTGCAATTTTTCTTGAAACTATTCAAAGTGTTAAGTTCTTGCGCTACTTTTCTGTGATCCCACCGTGGAATTCGATTTTAGATGTATATAAGGCTCTCAGTAGCTTGTCAAATCGTGTCGCTTTTTTCTCCCATGCACTTGCCTTTAGAAAATCTTATTTTCCGCGTTGTACTCATTTCGATGTGGATATGAATGTTGTTCAACTATAGAAGAATTTTTCTTCATCGAGAACGAACAGAAAATCTGAATTTACTGAGTCGACTGGGAATTCGTTGAGCTCTCTATTTAGTAGAAGATGAATTTGTGCAGATTGAATGAGACGACGAAAACAAAGGTGATTTTGATGAAGTTAGCGGGAATTGGTCGGTCAGTACAGTGCATCATGACTTTGATACTTCGTGGAGATATGGCGATTCTTCAACGAGGTCAATTCTAGAAGTTGCCATAGCAACGAATGTTAGCCAAATAATAGCCACAAAGGATGTAAATTATGAAAGCTAGAGATTGCAGTGATTGTAACTGTTACTCTTTATCTATGACAAAGCCCAATATTACATGTATCACACTGTGCGATTCCCAAACTTCTTGCGATCGATTCATTGTCTGGCATCCAGCATCCACGAAGGTCTTCCTCTTTTTTGCACGTTAGCTTTGGCTGGCGCTTGAGAATTCTGTCATTGCCATAAACGTTGCTGAACGTTGGTCGCGTCAATTCTTCGTGGGATCCTGTAATAGCCGCACTAGAGCGCTACCGAGTGGATGGGCAGAGTGAGCTTGTCACAGACAATCCTGGCATCAATTTACTGACTGTAGTAGACGGCTTCACTATCACTGCACTGCCCGCTTCTCTGGTGCTTGTGAATCACATGCGCAATGATATTAACTGCTGAGTTTTTGAGTTTTCCAAAACAAATCGATTTGACTACAGCAGGATAAGGACCTTTATGTTCCTAAGCACACACTATGTGGAAGAACACTGATAAGCATGCATCGTGTATCTTCGTCGGAATATCTTCATATCTCTGTCGGCAGTGGCGATCTCACTATAGGCTAGCAAAAATCTGCAAAAAATACTTTCTTTTCATTAGTCATAATGTGTGTAACGCAGCTTCCTCATCAGTACCTGGTACAAAATGTGTGACTCGATATTATCGAATGCACACGAAAAGTTAGTAGAAATTCTCTGTAGAAAATTAGACATTGGGAAGGAAAATGAGTAATTTTTCTACTGCGCTTGTCGCCGTATTCAGTGTTAGAATTATCTCTAAGAAGATTGACAGAGTACCGGCATACATTTTAGTGATCAATAACACCTTTGAAACTTTGAAACCTAAATGCTTGTGAGGACGTATCATTGAGTAATGTCGATATAACGGAAATCATGGTGAACGATCACTTTGCACAAAGTCTATTTGGTGTTAATAGACGTATGAGGCCTTCGTAGAAAGGCATATAATTGCTCAGAACGAAAGTAAAGAATAGTCTTGTCTGTTCAGTGTGAGAAGTGATTTCTACAGGACAAACACATGTCGTTCGCAATATGATCCATCGTGAGATCAGTTCAAGACTACCGATAATGGACATTCATATTACATATAGAAAATGGTTCGTGGTTTTTAACGTTTCATTTGAATTTTATTTGTTTGAAGCTGAAGCGTAATTTTGCTCTAAGATGAATTTTTTAGCACTTTGCCATAGTAGACAATATCTACCAATCGACTTTTTTTGAAACCTCGCTATAAATTTTCAATATAGTTTGTGAGGTTATTTAAGCCTTTTCGAGGTTGATACGTCATGGCTTATGTACGTTACGGCGATATTGCCCGCCTCGTGAGAGCCACTTGCTCCACTGGTCAACCCTACTTTATAGCAAGCATAGGGAGACGTATTATCGTAATACTGCGTAAAATTGAGGCCAATGACTATCAGCCTCGAAAAGGCTTAAATCATTTTCGCAATGTATATTGCATATTTACAGCAAAGTTTGAAAGCAGTCGGTTGGAAGGTAATGTCTGTGTATTTACTACTATCCGTAAGCCATCAACAGAAGAAATGGTGACAAACACAATTTTGCGTTCTATCACCAAAAACATTTCCACATATCTGCTGTGAAATAGGATTGACTAGTGAAGCGTGTGACTCTGATAAAGCAGGTGTCCGCCGAATCGTACGTAAGGTACTGACCTATCAACCTCTAAAAAGCTTTGAACATTCTAACAAGCAGATTTTTTTGAAGCGAGGTCTAAAGACAGTCGATTGTAAGGTAATGTCTACGTATTTACTACCAGATGTAAGCCACTGACTAAAAAATGCCGTTAACCACAATTTCACGAGTTATTACCAAAACGATTGTCCTCATACCTGCTATGAAGTATGAATGACTATTGGGGCGTATGGCACTGATGAAGCGGACGATGCGGCCGAAACGAGCGTAGGCCACTGACGTATCAACCTCGAAAAGGCTTTTAACATTCTTGCAAACTACACTGATTATTTATTGCGAGGTTCAAAAAGTCGATTGGAAGAAAAAGGGTAGACCACTCCGCGTCCGCTCAAAAAAACATGTGTTTGGAAATGACGCTGAGCTCATCGAGATGATTGTGACTGACACTGACCTATTCTGCTATCGACCGCTTTTTTACAGACCCGCTCAAAACGATTTAATCTGATAAGGATATGGACATGTTTTGAGCCGATAGGTCTAGTGCTATATAGGCGCCTATTTCGTCCTTGTGGGACTCATCAGTAGCACCCTCCCTCGGTTCCGTCGATCCCTTGAGGTTAGATAATCCTCTAAAAGAATCGACGCCGAGTAAAAACTAAGCACCCCAAGTCGGACGATGGTATACCTGACTTTGTGGTGACCGGCAGTCGAGCTTGCGGTTTTTGAAATGAACCATACTTCTGCTATCGACCGCTTTTTTACAGACCCGCTTAAAACGATTTAATCTGATAAGGATATGACATGTTTTGAGCCGATAGTTGAATAATACTGACCTATTCGTGTATAACTGCGGAATACGGTAGAGTTTGAGGTTTATTGTGAATAGGCTTGAAGTAAACCAATAGGAAAGCGAGGATTGAGCGTGGTAGATACTGTAGGAGCGCGTGTGTAAATGTAAATCACATTTCATGTACTTGGAAAGGGCGAGCGCGTGTAGCCACCGACGCGTAGTAGACTTCATCTGAGTTAGCCCCTATCTGGCGTATGTTCCATATCACTTGGCCAAATTGGCCAATATCATGCAATAGAAGATCTAAGAGATACGTGAGAGGCAGTTAGGACTCCCTTTCAATGAATAAGCTCTTCCATGGCCATTCTATAGGGTATGGTAAACTACACTTGAGTATCCAGTATGCACGTTCAGAGTTCGGCTTCGGTATCTTGTAAAATTTAGGTATCGAACCTCGACCGACTCATGAAAAGTTGCTCCCTCAATAACATGCCAGTTGATTATTTGCAACATATCTCTTTGTCAAGAAGAACAAAAAGAATAAAACACGTTTTTAGAACAATTAAATTCAAAAACTCAGAAGGCATTATTCCACGGACGGCACATACAAAAGCATCTACATACCTCAAGCTCGATTATAGGAACTTTGCGAAGAAACTTCTGTGCACTAAATGAACCATCTGTAGAAAATAAGGCTGCTATATGAGTCGCTTGTCTTACAACCAACAAAATCCTGTTCAAGTTGCGAATGCTCTTCTCAACATTCTTAGCTTCAGCTAGAACGATGCATGGCTCTCCTTGAATGTTGAAAACTTCACCGGAAAACTTTTCAGACTTAGATATGTGTCTGATTTTACCTAGCAGAGAAATTCGAAGAGAAAGACTTTCTTGATTAGTGTTTTGAGCCGTTGGACACCACTGTTGTGAAAGGGTGTTATGGGCGATTTGAAATCGTTATCGATGTCACTCCTGTGCTTTACAGTAGTTTGACTGCTTCCAACATCACTAGTTTGGTAATAACTGTGAGTTGCCATGGGCAAGTTTTAATCTTTACCATGAACCTATTCAATCTCTCACTTTGCTTGTTTCATTTCATTTGTTACATGACTAATTAGAACCTTTCCTTCGAGTGCTTTATTAAGACCGCTCAAATTTCAATGGATCCTTTCATTATTATTTGAGCCGACATGTCATGTGGTCTGGTAAGGGCTCTTGTACAGCCCGAGACACGTGTTTCGTCCTTACAGACTCATCAGCCGGGCAGAACCCGTCGTCTGTCGATCTTTTATAGTCAGTTCTCTCGGGTGACATAGAGTGTAAAGCGTACGTCGTCGACAACTATTTATAAGGAGTGTAAGGCTCCCGAGAGAACTGACTATAGAAGATCGACAGGCGACGGGTTCTGCCCGGCTGATGAGTCTGTAAGGACGAAACACGTGTCTCGGGCTGTACAAGAGCCCTTACCAGACCACATGATATGTTGGCTCAAATAATAATGAAAGGAACTAATTAGAACATCAGTAGCTAAATATTGAGCTACAGTGTTTGTCTATCAGGTGACTTTGTACCCGGCGTCAGTTAGGTGGAAGTTCCGCATGTAGTAGGTGTTACCCTTGAACGTTTGAGAGGCTGTGAAACTGGAATACGTTCCATTGATATGGTACTGCAATGATCTTGTAGGTTTTCGCGTTTAATAAAGCCATGATGTCGCAGTCTAAATAGTCATGTTGAAGACCAACTCGCTCTTTCATCATAATTATCTACGGGCTGCTCATATTTGCCTGCTCCTACCAAATGATCCTTTTTGATTGCCGTCTTGGTGGTATACACTCAGAATTGGGTAACTAAATCTTTGCGCATAAGAACAATACGAAAGTGAGACGTCAACAGAATCAGTGAAGACATTTTAAGGCGTAAGAACTTACATTGACCATAAGAAAGTGGTGTGTGTAAAGCACTGATAACTTATAATGCGAATGAGTGATATATGGTAATACAACGCAACTGCGAAGACTAGAAACCCAGTAGTATTGCAACAGGTGATAAGCAGAAACAGCTGTTGGAGACTCCTAAACATGCGAAACTAGTAAATGGAACCACCATTTTCAGAAATTAACGCTTTATTAATCCGTCTTCATAGTGCTTTTTTCACTGTGCGGGTCTCAGCACTTGTAGCATTCATTCGTTTCTTTCATCTTCTTCTCAAATGTCGTGAGAATACTGGATAAGCGAGCCTCCTTGCAAACTCGTGGATAGCCTGGTCGTGGCGTCCCATACGGCGTTGTTGTTGACTGTCGGTGAGAGTGAGATGTGGAGTTCCGCTTCACGCGCGGCGACGGGCATCATAATCACCCGACCACGGCGGGTCTGGAAAATTTTTGAAAAAATTTCAACCATCGTTCATAAATAGCAGTTTTGATCCGCTGCCATACCTAACTTCAGGACCGTTCGCTTTTATCGATGCGAGGATGCGGTCGAAGTATCGCGATACTTTCAATGGTTTTTCCTACCGCAATCGCAAACTAGTGGTGTGCGTTTATCAAACCGATACAGAGGTATGAAACATAGTCCAGTTTTTCGTGCACCTCTGCGCTATTCACACTGTTTTTTCTTTAGTTAGGCAATGAATCACAATTAGAGGAGGCGCAGATAGTAAACAAGGAACGCCGCCTAGTTCCGACGGAATCATGAGAAACGTTGCAGCAGCCAGAAATCGAATCAGTATGGACGGTGGTTGGAATGGAAA
This sequence comes from Parelaphostrongylus tenuis, assembly GCA_019055375.1. NCBI lineage: Eukaryota > Metazoa > Nematoda > Chromadorea > Rhabditida > Metastrongylidae > Parelaphostrongylus > Parelaphostrongylus tenuis. The sequence goes on from JAHQIW010003120.1 coordinate 205,628, forward strand.
GACCTGATGGAATTCAAAAGTACGGTGATGAAATGTTTCTATTCGTATTCACATCGTAAAACTAACAGCTGGTTTAGTCTCTTAGCGCCCTATACCTATCGGTCGACTTCACCACAGAAATTGATACTGTCGTGACTAATCAGAAGATAGCAAGCCTCTGATCGAGACTTGGACGGATTTTGCGAAAAGCTTAGGTCTCTCTCAATACCGCTATCTCGGGATTCTTAATTCTTAATCTATGATTCCATTGGCCTCTTGTATAACTCTGAAGTACCATCTGGATCTCCAGTCCACTATAGGGACCCTCCCAAGATTGTTTTTTGCATTAAATCATAAATACAGGACGATTATCATACTGCTCAACAACAAGAGATCCTCCTCGTCGAGTGTTTCTAAGACCACAGCTAAATTCAATGCCAGATAACCATTTTGAGCCACGCTGTCATGTGGTCTGTTAAATGGGCTGACTTATAAAGCTCGTTACACGTGTTTTGACCTTGACGATCTCGTCAGTCGGGCAGCTACCCTCCGTTTTTAGCCAATCCTCTCGAGGACGCTCAGTCCCCTATACTGAGAGTAGGCGACACGAATGAACATACACTGTTGCACACTCGATTGCTCTTGGCTGGTATCATTAGCATATCATACCTCTCTTTTCGAGTGTTTTATTATGACCACAGCTCAGTTTTCAATATACCAGATAATCACTTTCGAGCCACGCATGTCATGTGGTCTGCTAAACGGGCTGATTTATGGAGCCCGACACACAAACAGAGAGATTTTTTGACGTAAACGTGAACTGTGTAATTACCATTCTTTTGTGTGTGGCACATTTGACTCTTCCATTCGTTGATTTCACAGATTTTTCCTTGTGTACTCTGTTGTCAGAATGACGTTCACCATTAACAGAGGTCAGAACTACATCTATTACAGTATCAAACTCGTTTAAGGAGCTGAATTCAGTTCAAATCGTGCCTTCGATAATCATGTTATTAAAGTGCCGCCAAGAAAAAGTGACTACTCAAGTTTCCGTGCTGCTCGAAATAAGTGCGAAACAAATCTCTCATATTAAAATTATTTTGCTCGGATTCTCTTTCAGAGATTTAGTCCGTATTCTCGACGGAAAACATATGGGTATGGTTCTGAGTGATGCTTTGAGCGAAACATGCGTCACTAAGCGGAGAGGTGTAGTCGCGGCTGCAGCGGAGCAATGGCCAACTGGACTCATTCGCTTATTTTCACCTGAGGTGTGATTTGAATTTGTTACTGCACATCTCACTAAGTTTTTACATTCCACATCGCATGATCAAAATGTAACATAAAGCACATAATATTAAATACATATTAAATAAGGTGGGAGAGAGAAAGGGGCAGGAGTGGGGAGGGTGTAGTGGAATGGATAGTGATACAAACTACCAAGAAGCACGATGATTCTTCGACCTAATACTTTAAACGCTTTTCGGTAATCCACGTGGAAACTCCTGAGCTGAGCTAACTCTAAGGTTACAAGGATAATCGATTCGATCAGCATTATACAAAGTCTATAAAGAAGAAGAAATCCTCAAGGTGAATCCAAAGAACTCGTGGACGGCTGGCTATGTGAATGATTGAATAAATCGCGAGGTCTAAATGAACGCAAAAAATATGTACTCGTTTCATGTATATGGCTACTCTTAATTTTGCATGATGGTAGCCAGAGAGAGCGACTTGTTTTCTAGTACGGTTGATGAAAAACTCAATTTGGCTAATGTTTCGGTAAATCGCCTTTGTTGATGGCGTAGTGATTCGAGCTTATTGTCCTCAGCTGTTCCTCCCTACGATGAAGTCTTCGTTGGACTCACATCGAATCGAATCCAGGTGGGAACCGTTTGAATGAAATGTCCTTGTGCGGTTCTTCTCCTATGTAGGGCCATTATGGACTATTGGTAACAAAAATTTACTTATGTTTATGACCCTGTCTTTATGGTCTTTTTTACATTCTCAGTATGTTAATGTTGCATAAAGTTCTTATGTATTTCCCATATTTTGGAAGAATTTCAACTCTGACATTTGATGAGTTGAACTCTTTTTGTCATAATATGTATCCTCTGGTGCTTTTTTTACTGAGTTACGTTGAGCCAAAGTGCTTCAGCCACTAGTAATCCGTTTCATTTATGTTAAATATATTCAGACAGGGCGCATCTGGATCAGTGGTTAGAGATGCTCTGCGTCGTACACAAGGTCAATGGTTCGATCTCGCGCTCATGACTCACTAAGCCATCCATCCCTTCGGGGTCAGTAAACTGGTACCAGACTGGTCTCAAACTTGTCTGGGAGAATAAGCAGCACTGACTCGCTTCAGCGGGATGTCACCGCGAGTTATTGTAGAGGCGAGATATATATTCAATCAGCTCAAACGAAGTTAAAAATTGAAGACGAATGCATGTCGCATCACTCAGAGATTGTTCAACGCCGGAGCTATATCCTTTTTTAATATTTAAACACTTCTATGCGTATTACTTTTATTTCGCGAATAGTAACACGACCGGATCGGTTGTATAATATTCTCAGAAATTAACTAAATGTGTAAGCACACTGATGAGCACGTACTCTCTGTGAATCTCACTCACATCTTCACTGAATATTGCATACCGTCTTTTAACAGTCTTTCTGATAGCGGATAATTAATTTTCAACTAGCTGGCAACTATCTCACTGTCTTGCTAACAAACTCGTGCGAAACGTGTTTTTTTTTATAGTTTTTGATGTGTTCTAGTTGATTTTCTCGAGATACAATTGATGGGGAATTGATAACTGCATACAAAAATGTGATACAGAACTATTTGAGAATGCAAATAAACCGCCTCTAGGAAAGTGCACTAAAATCAAATCATTCTTACTTTCATGATCATCATAATTTTACATTGAAGTAGGCGCATGTAATCACAAATGCAGTGAACACGTCTAGGAACAGAGAAATCAAGATGTGACATTATGTAATTAAACTGACAGGGCTGATTTGCCTATGACAAGAAAATGCTGTTCATATTTCAGGTGAAAACAATCGGTCGTTGTGTATGCTTAGCCGGTCACGAGGACATGGCTGCACTTGTGCGACGAGCAGCTCAAGAGGTATCTAACGAGGATTGGTTCTATAAAACTAGTAACCTAGTTGGCAATGTGAAAATCGAATGTTACCACTGGTACACAAAAGATATTAGATCCAACACAGGGATTAACGGCTTTATCGTCGGTAGAACTTGGTATATCAAGCCTTTCATATCTACATCACAAAGACCTTCGAAAAACAATTATTGGATTGTCCCATAATTTCTTTCGCAACTCAAAACCTTTGTTAATTCGACTACTCTTTACTTAAAGAAATCAGATAATCAGCATTATAATCACCATCATAATAAAGGATAAGCATGCGTTTACTGAGAAAATTTTGGAAATCTTCTTCCAAGAAGAATAATGACGGCGATCAAAAAAGCTGATGGAGTTGTCTTCGAGCTGATTGTAATCTTGAATTTTTTCTCCCACAAATGTTGCTTCAGGGTGCGGAGGAGGTGTTAATCCGTTGGAGTTATACCAAGGATGTATGGTGATTGTGGCACTGTCTAGCCAAATTTCTCCAAAATGTGGTAGTCAACTTTGCAATGTGAGGTTGAGCGGCATTCGGGAGAAGGACGATACTGATTCTTTCAGACACGTCTCTCGCACTGCTGCGGCCAACTTCCACAGTTCTTGCCCCTTGCAGACGTCAGCATTGATTGTCGTCTGCTCGTTGTCGAGTAATCCCCATAACAGCAGTTTCTGCCAGTGTCTAGAAAACCAAAACAAAATTTTCCGAGTATGCAACTTGGGCTTTGGTAAAGCTGGTGGATTTTTGCCGCGAAACAGCCATTAGGCATGATTTGGTTATTTTCGTAGTAGACCCAGGACTCATCTCCAGTCGTGATCGACCTAAGAAAGTCCTGTTGTACGGTCACAGCAGAAGACTTTCGCGGATGGTCACGCGTGCACCGCGCTCGTCGCTCAGTGCATAAGGTGCCCATCAAGATATCACTCTGCAGGAGCCCATTTCATTCAAGTAGCGAGCGATGGTGCTACGCCGTATCTGAGTGTTTGAATAGAGCTGCTAGAACATTCCTTAATATACAGCCTCTTGAGAATAGCCCAATCTAGAATAGAAATCAAATTAAATAAAAAAATAGGGTGAAAGGAACTATGGGACAGCCCATTTCAATGCTGATAAACAACATTGGAAGCTGCAATGGTGATGTGTAAAGTGATTGTACTGATACCTTTTATACAGAGCTGGTCCAAGTCACCGGAATCATCGAATCTGTCATTTCTCCGGGTAGAGAACTAGTATCATACTTTTTTGTAATGAGTTCTCGTTCTGCTGCCCAGAAGGGGGAGCTCTCGCGCAGCTGTCTGAAGACTACTAGGAAGAATTGAATGAATCAGGAATTAACGGTATTCATAGCGACGAAGAAAATCGTGGAGCGGCGGGCTAGCCGTAAACTCAAAAAGTTCAAAAACCATTGTAAATGATGAATGCGATGTAACAGGACTGAATGCAAGAGTGATGATTTTCGCGCATTATACGTGAAGAAGGGATTTACAATGGAAACCATTGCCAGTTTCCGTTTTTCCTCCTTAAGCATCTTAGTCGTCGTTCTCCCAGCAAATCCGAAATCAAAATCCTCCGAATTATGTTAAGTTGATTAATTCCTATGTGCCGAATTGTGATTTGTAGTGAAGTTCTTGTCAGAAAAATAACGATTTTGAATCTCGTCCTTCCTTCGCGGAAGCCCGAAGCTTCACTTTGGTTCTTATAAGCTTTTTCTAATAGACTTCTCATAAAACAATTGGTAGATTAACCAGCGCAGATACTGTGGTGGGCGTGATTTGTAAGAGAATGTCTGATTGATAACTTCAAACTTAATTTCTCACTTTTAAGATCGTAAATGTGAAGAGAGTTTGTAAGCTAAAGAGGGGCCATCATTGAGGTATAGAAATGCTTCTGTTCATGAATAGGCATCGCATGCAGTGTTTAGCATTATTTGTGTCATGCAAGTCGTGAATCTAATGTTCAGTATCCATGTTGACTTTGATGATTATTTATGAGAGGACACTGAATCCACAAGGTGAATATCGCAATTTTTCATCTGCAACTTCACTGAGTGCTGACAGCACTACGATTGCACAGTGAGGGGTGTTCCTCTTTACACACAAAAGTTGTATATGCACCAAAAAATGAGAGGGTCTGTAGAAAGAAATGTATCATACATGAGATAGAGGAAGCGTAAGAATTTTTCAAAAGAACGGATTGAGACGAAGTTACATAACTAAATTCGGGCGCATCTTCCAAATTACGAGACTTCATGGTCTGGGTGACTTTCGTAGAGATCTTAGTGAGTGGATAAAAAAAGTAGGAGTCGTCCCACATACTTCATGAAAACATAGGCGCCGTCGCGAGCGTCATGAGAGGTATAAATTTATTCACACTTAATAAAGCATCTCACTTGATATCATTCTGACCAAGAAATCAGAGATTCTTCAGGGCACACCACGTCTGATGTCTGACAGCTGGGAGCCAATCCCGTTATGTGAAATTCGAGCCGAATAGCATCTGATCACCTACCTAGCAGCGTTCTTGAATCGCTTAGGTCCACAACACACCGTAATCGACATTCCTTTGAAGATTCTTCTGAAGTCATTGTCCGGAAACTGGCCTACTACCGGTCCACAGCTAGCAGAATGGGCTGAGTGAGTCTTATTATTCCATCATACATACGATTCAATGACACTTGAAATAAGTGAGTAAGCAGATAAAAGAAGATTGTCTCTGTCAACCGATCAACCTCGTGCGCTAGTTCTCTTATTCGGCTATTCAGTAATTTGTCATGATTGCTATATCACCGTTTAGCATGTCATGGACAACAGCATGCATACTCTTCATATTAGCGAAGACAATCTTTTAGGTTTTCTCAAAATAAATGTCCGTTTCCAGTACGTAGTTTTTAAGTAGCATGCCCCAACAGAACAAACTTTAATAACCGAAAAATAGAACCCATTGGACTACAAAGACTTGTCCACGAGAAACATGCTTACTAGGAATGTGACTGTCTAGAATTTTGGTTTTCTGGAGGCGATGAAGTAGTTGATAGTCGTTTCGGCCAAAATTGGTTTCCAAACATTTTTTGTACGAGACACTAACAAGACGCCTGAATAAGTGGTAGTCGATAAGCGAGAGGATTGCCGTGTGAGGATAAGAAAGCTCATAACCTGAGCGAGTACTCGCTTGTAACGATCCTTTCAGTTCAGCAACTTCAGTAAGAAAAGTACATTTGAACTTCAATCACTGAAATCACCACGACGAAATCTCCCATACTAACATTGCAGTGCGCTTATGATCACACTTCTTGGCCCTATAGTCTATTAATGTTTCAAGCCGATTTGCTGCCCTGTGCCCAAATTCAAATTATGAACTTGACACCTTTAAATTAGTCAAAAACGCAACTCATGTTATAATTGAATCATATGAAGCGAATGCGTATAAAATGAGCTTTACAATGACATATAATAGTACAGCATTAGAAAAATACTACTGCTAAAACATGTACAAGAAAAATTGAATCACAAAATGAGACACTAATTTCAGAAAAGCGTCAAACCTTCTGCATTTTAGATAGAAAAACCTTATAAGAAGTAAAAATCAGTAGTGTTTAGCAGAGATTTTGATTAATAAAATGCGTGGATAGAGGATACAAAAAAAGTGTCATCGCTGTCTGTGAAATAACTCATTTCTCGTGATATCAATATTTCAGAAGATCACATCAGTTCATCGTTGTATTCGATGTCCTCTATTTGGTTTCAAGTATTCGACATCGCCGTATTCTAGTAGAAGCCGTGCAGGTTAGCTTAGTTTTGCCAAATTCCCTTCCACTGTTCAATTCTACCACAATTGTCTAAGATTTAGTTGAAGTAAAACAGTATGAACAAACTCCTTGCTAATTCCCTTCAATTGAATCTGATTGTTTCTAGCACACCAATTCTAGTAAAACGTATTGTCTTAGAGTTCAGGTGAACCGATTGTTCAGCATGATTTTCTGATTAGACGTAATTAATACTTGAGATTGTAAGTAATACAGTGAATCATATCTATAAAGTCCTTCGTCTTTTGACGATAGCAGCCAAGAGGTTTCGAGTGCACAACACTGCCCATTCAGTGATAGTTTCACTTGAAAGACAGTGTAAAATTTTCGTCGTCGCCTACTCTTAGTATAGGGGACTGAACGCCCCCAAAGGATTGGCTAAAGACGAAGTGTACTGCCCGACTGATGAGACCGTCCAGGTCGCAACACGTGTATCGGGCTTCATAAGTCAGCCCCTTTTACAGACCACATGACATGTTGGCTCAAATAACAATTACGAGACCTTTATTTCTCTTATTAATTTCGTATTCACTACCACAAGCATCGATTCCAATGCATGAGCGGCTCAGAAAAAATTGCTAACTCCTTCAATGTGATACGAAAGTCCCCTCAATTCCAAATGTGATAGCAATTGTTGGATCGGTAATTGATTTCTGAAAAGGCAATTGAGTTCATATTCAGTGGATTGTCGCCATCTTTTTTCACTGTCGAAAGAGCGCACACACCACAGGAATGAGTGACGTGGCACCGTAATTCACACTGGATTAGCCACCGGCTCGATCACCTCATTGCTCCAGATCCCTTGAGCTTTTCATCCTTCCGGAGATGGTAAACTGGTATCGGGCATGACTAGGAGAACATAAAATAGTGACTGGGTGAACACATTGATAGGCAATGTTATTTAAACCAACTATTGGTTCAGTCACTTCAGAATGGTATGAATTGAGTCAAATACACGCGCGTATTGAAATTTGGTTGACATCTGTTGCTTTTATAGCAGAGTTCTTCTACTTGTGTATCTCAATTCGTGCAACTTGAAGATGGTATTACAGATACAAACCAGATGAAATTTGTCCTTAACTAGTCGAACAATCCGACCAAACATGTGAAACCGTTTTTTTTTTTCAGGCACTGTCCTCACTGAAATTCAAGTTCGTAAATTCGGCGAATCGCTGATGATGTGGTTCTATCAGCAGTCTTAATCATCATAAGAGTAGTTTGAAACTCTTCACAACTCTTACAAATGATTTTTAACTTGACTGGTATACAAATAAAAACATGAAGTTGTATTTGTCAAATTTTCTTTGTAATAGTAAATTTGCAATGTGCAAAAAGCATGTGACATTCACAAAACCGCTCTAATCCGATGATTGTCTTCAACTTCCTACACTTTTCAAGTGTTGACTTCTCTGCTGTATTAAAATACGGTTTTCTTCGTTAGAATGAAAAAGTTAAGATCAACACTCTCGAACACTATAACTATTCCTTACAACTGCTAATTTGTGCGTTTTTGGATCATTTGTCAAGAAAAACATAGAATAAAGAAATTTCAATCTACGACGTATAACTTGAATTTATGACAACATGGTACAACATAACCGTAAAATTTACTGCGTATGTCGAAAAACAAAGACCAACTCAAAAAAAGTAGCGATATACATAGCCGATACGTCCATACAATCAAGATCAGCTTGAAAGAAACAGAAAAGTGAGATGCTTGGGAAGACTTATCGAATTATGTCGTTTCCACATTTAATTCCCGAAGAACTTCTTGCATCATTTGCTTATGTGGGTTTCCAAGTTCGACTTTTTGTACTACCATTTCAAGAACATCAGACCGGCCACTGAATACCTGTCTTGCCTATAATGATATTTATCTATAACACTCATTGAAATCGAAGAAAATTCATGGCACTCACTGCGTGGATAGAATACAAACGTGCTATCACGTTTAGATAATGACCAATATCTCAAAAGTGGCGATCAAATCCCTCCTTTATCAACACCACGTAGGAAAATTGTCTAGGGGTCTTTGCCGCTCGATGGATCCAAGAGTCTTTTTCAGTTAGATTTTTGTGAACATCTTTTACTGACTTATTGGTGGCATTATTATGCGTTTGTATCCAGTGAGACCCAGCCACTAGAACCTTTTTCCAACTAGTTAGTCTTAACACATTCGCGACGATATGATCACTGTTGAGGCCATTCACTACGGTTGGAAAGAAAGTTCTAGGGCACTGTAATAAGCATGAGATAACTCCTATGGAAATCATGGGAATATTACAGTTTCTTTCCCACAGGGATTTTCCCACTGAAGGTCCAGGTATTATTCGCCTTTTTCCACTTTGTTACAAGTCTTTTGGCTTTTTCCGATCAAAGGAACACTTTTTTAAGAGTCGCCGATTTGAATCGTACGAAGAAATTGAAGAAGCATGCCTTGACAAGGGTTCTTTGATTCGAAGTCGAAGGAATGGTACTCCGACCAGATCCGAAACTAGGCGAGCCGATGGTTAGTCGTAGTAAACGATGACCTTTACTTAGAAGAATAGCTATGATTTTTTTTTGTTTCGAATAATGCATGAGTTTTCAGCTTTTTACAAGTGCCTCAGAACTTTTGTTCCAACAGAGCATAATACTTTTTTCCTGAAGTTCTTATATTTGATTGCTTATTCGATGCAGACCTTAAGCTGCACCTCATGCAAGTAGAGGTGTCTTCGTGATAATTTCGTGTTTTCGGCCACAACATCCCGCAGTTATGAAGTGTGCCCGTTTCTCTCAATCTGCGCATGCTACATGTTTTTCTAATCAGCCTCTCATATTTTTATGCATAGAAAACTCTGCATGTGAAGAAAAAAAGGCTCGTATATTATACAATCATTCTGGTGTGAGCATTTAGTGAAGTTTTACTAGTGAACCGTCCGAGATTTTTGAACATATGATTTTATACGAGTGCTTTATTAAGACCACGCTCAAATTTCAATATATCCTTTCAGCATTATTTGAGCCAACATGTCATGTGGTCTGGTAAGGGCTCTTGTACAGTCCGAGACACGTGTTTCGTCCTTACAGACTCATCAGCCGGGCAGAACCCGTCGTCTGTCGTCGATAACTCCTTATGAGGAGTGTAAGGCTCCTGAGAGAACTGACTATAAAAGGATTTCGACAGACGACGGGTTCTGCCCGGTTGATGAGTCTGTAAGGACGAAACACGTGTCTCGGGCTGTACAAGAGCCCTTACCAGACCACATGACATGTTGGCTCAAATAATGATGAAAGGATATATGATTTTATTGAAGCCTTTTCGCTGAACACATATTTTGCACTAAACTTTTTGTAATCATGCGAAGGTTTGATAATCAATAGGTAATGCGCTTCGACGACAATTATCAGATAGGGACCGTAGGAACTGAGTGAGAGTGCTAAGTGCGCGACAAAAAGACCATCTAACACAGCGCAGAGTTTTGTCATGACGATAGGTCCATTGACTTGAATATCGAATGAATTAGACTTTGTGACAAAACTATTGCTTGACATGTGATGTCCACTAGGTTTCATTGTTCGAGCATTTGGTTTTTGCCATACGATGTGAGAAAGGAAGCATCATGCAAATAGCATTTCAACAGTATATGGAACAGAAAAAAAAAATGATTGAGAAGTCGAAGGAAAAGATATGGGAAAGGAAACTGAGACACCACGAAGATATATAAAACTAGAAGAAACCCACCGTGTCTGTATGTTCACTGAAGAACTTCAGGCATAGTGCTAATAACCTCTCACCAAAGCACACCGCCACTTCCAAATTTGAGATCGCCTGAAACATGATTTTCAAATATCAATTTGTACAATGATATTGAGAGACAACACAACTGTAAATTTATATATATATATATAGTATATATATATGTATATATATATATATATATAATATATATATATATATATATACTGACGCATTTTCAACCGTTCTCTTTAAATCTCTGTAATAATCCAACACAGAGCGGACAAGAATTCAGATCTCTCGCATTTCACTAGTTTCTTCAATTCGTCCCGCTCCGTCCTTTAGTATTCCAAAAGTCGCATGAATTTATCATCACTGACAACATGTGCATTAGAACGACCAAATATCGTGTATAAAAACGGAACGATTTCCACACTACAGAATAAAAAGGGAAGGAAGACGTGGAGGTGAAGAGAGAAAGGGAGCAGTTTAAATGATTTCCGTAACCACCTAACTATAATTAATGATAATTTGTAGAAAGTATACCTCAAAAAAAGAAAGAAACTCGTGTATAGCATAACCGAGTACGTAACAATATGATGATTCGCGCATCAGTGGCAAAAGTTTCAGAGTAGAGTCGAGAACAAATGTAACAAATGGCATTATTTCCTGGAAATGATACTTTAAAACAAAACTCACAAAGCAATCTCACCGTTAGAACTGTCTTCTCTTTTAAGTTCCTAATAGAAAAATTCCCATGAAGGGCTCTAAATAGAAAACGTTTACATTTACAAAAAGTCATTCACACCGAAATAGAATTCAGGTTTTCTAAAACCAATGACCGAGCTAGGACCAAGCCTTCAGTGTCACGTTTTTGTCAAGAATTCAGTACGTGCACGACGTAAGACTTTTTTTTCGGAAAGGAAAAGCAACTCTAATACTGCACCTCTGAGCTCTATATGTATAGTATTAATGTGTGTGAGGAGGATAGAAGACTAGCAGAATTGATAAGCTCTATATCTATTTGCGATTTTATTTTTTTGGCCTTGGTGAGATTTATCGTTGCGATTTTTGTGCTAAATCGGATCGTTACTCACTTCAGAGTGAGAGTATGTTCTTCACTTAATTAGAGCACAAAGAGAAAAAGTAGGAAGGAGAGTACTAATGAAGTAATCCTCTGCGAAGACAGATAGTATGCGCTCATTAGTGTGCTTTCACACATTACATCCATACGAACCATTGGAAGTTCTCTAATACGGCGCATTCAAAATCTTCTTATAATTTTCAAAAAAAAAAAACTCCGAAGTTTTTACAGTTGGCGCATTTTACGTGATGTTCCCAACCATAGTGATCCGCATCTAATCGAATTTACACTTTCTGATAACACTACAATACAGACAACACAAATATTTGTTCCACTAGCTACATCTACTGTTGCTGACTTGCTTGGTAGCTATACCAGCAGGTAGGAGTAGTGACATTTTGTCAATCTTTGATGCAAACCAACACAACAGCCACTCATCTTGCAGCAATTTCAGGGATATTTTTAACTAAAGAGAGTATACACTCTGTAAACTCTTATCTTTGAGTATATGTTTCAAATAGGAACACAGTCACACGACAAATCCTACACCTTTTTCGATGCATTCGACATCCTTGTGAGTAGGGGTATTTGTTCCGTCATCGTACCAAAATTTCTGCAAAATGTAGTTATGATTCAGACATCGTGTTGACAAATAAAATACACGAAATTATCCCTTATTTCAAATGTTTCGAGAAACCTCGTTTTTCGAACTTCTATATAGTTGGAGCTGATTCAGCCGCTTTCGACGTTTAGCCTCGCTCAATTCGTCACAGCCACATGCCGAACTAAGCCATCCTACATATTAGGAAAGGGTAGGGGGAAGAATGATAAGATCTAGTAAAGTGAAATTTCGACCAAGTGTTTTTTACAGTCGATGGCACATGACTGTCCTTTATGAAATAGACAGTTCCGTTATTTCGATTGTGTTCAAACCGCGTTCTACAAACTTCTATGTGTGGCCATCGGCTGTGAAAGAGACGTAGGCGAAATTTCACTTTGCCAAGTCCTATTACGCTGTGTCTCCCTTTTCCTACAATGAAGGGCAGCTGATATAGCGTGTGGCTCTGACAAGGCGAATGAGATTACCGAAACTTATGTGAGCCACCGGAGGAACATAACCCCAAAACGGCTAAATCAGCCTCTCTGAAAACACAAAAGAGGTTAAAGTGCGATTTCATCAGATGAAGATAAGTATCACGACGATTAGATGTAAAAAGCTTTAGGCCTTTGCATATTTCCTTCACCTGATCATTGCCTTTGGATACGTTTCTACCATTTGTATAAGCGTTCGAACTGCGCAAAATGCATCCGAATGTGCTGGATTGACAGCTTGCGCCACAAGCGTCGTCACTACAGCATCTGTATCTCGCTGACGCCATCGAATTCCTTGGATACTCGTCTGATTTGCCATCGGATCCACGAATAAGCCTTGAAAAACAAAGAAGTAAACACTGGAAGATTGATGTCCGGAAATGTGCGTTATTCATTGAATTCAATATCTAAGACTTTGCACATTTCCAAATCTCGCACTACTTAGTTAAGCTCTCGAATTTTCTGTTTTCACAAACGATTGTGCGGATACATCGACACAACTCTGTGCTTCTTTTCTAGAGTCGTGGAAATCAGGCTACGACTTTCTCAAGCTGTCACCACTTAACAGCTTGTAAAAGCCCAAAAATGACCCACCTATCAACCGCTGCCAAAAGCTGCTCAAAAAAAAAATGCCCATTTCCAGATGTATAGTGCCACTGATTTTCCAAATGAACGACCTCCACTAGGCACATCTAGTGGGCTTTCCCAGAAAACCGTAACCTAATCCTGTTAAGATCAAATCTTGCATACTGTGGGTGAAATATATGTAGATTCTGCCGATTCATATCCTGATGATCAGTCTTCTTTATGAGCTATGCTCCTTCTAATTCAATAGTGCTTTTCACAAAGGCGTACGCATTGAAATCAACTCATATATGTCAAGTGTTAAGTTTTCATTTTTCGTCATAAGAATAGCATAACTTGCATGGATATTTGAGCTGTATATCATCCAGCAAATTCTGCGCTTGTTTTCGTTGATTGACTGGTAGATCTGACCGGCTGAAAGCTAATACCACATCCGCTATTGGCACCGTAATTTCCACATTCGTGAGGTCAACCTTCAAAATGAATTAACTGCATTAAGGCTATAAAAAGCAAGCAGAGCAAAATAGCCTTCAACAATGAGCATTTATTTAACGTTGAAGACAGACAGGAAGACGAAGATAATGCCAACAAACTCAATAGATTATGAAGATCGCACAGAGAAAATAAAGGACCGCACAAAGAAGACCCAGCTGAATTAGTACAGCCTGGTAGATGTTTTGTTGAAATTGGCAGCTACTTTCAGTGCTAATGTTTCTTGACGCAGAACTTCTAGATGACATAACCACTTCTACAGTGACATTTAATCATCTTCCATGACCATCACAAATTTTTCCTCCAGCGACTTGTTAAGCGATTTGAAAACTTTGCTAAATATTCAAACTCGTACACGCTCATCCGTAAATCACCTACCAAGTGATCAATAAGATCGACGGCAGTTTTTATATGCTGTGGATTTCGTATGACCATATTCACCACATAATGCGCCAGATTGCTCCAGTGCTGGATAGTCCATACTCGGCAAAACTCGCGTATTGAATTCCGCATGAAGAATGTACATACCAGATGTGAATTGTATCTAAAAGGACAGATAACCAGAGAAGGAATATGTTGTTAAATACCCTACTCGGACTCACTTCGCATTAAAAGAGGACAGCAACCTATAGAAGACAATTTCAATCGTCTTCAATGGGCATCGTTGTGGCATCTGTGCTACTAGCTCGTCTATTCCAGGATCACCAAAAATTGCCAACATCTAAAAGCAGCCATTGTTCTTCGCAGATATCATCGCACAGAGACCGGATGATGCGTTTTCCAAACACATTAGCTCGTTTCAGCAAAGAAAAATCTGTATAGAATAGCACTGAAGTTTGTATTTCATGATTAAATTAGTACGAGACAATGTATTGAACATTACCTTACCAGAGTGATCACAGACTGTTAGCATATCTTCAACAAAGTCTCAACAAAAATAGGTAGAAAAAGTCAACAATTTATCAATTGAAGAGTCAAAACCTGTAAATCTAGCTGCAAAGGATCTGATAGATCCGAGAAAATCTCCTCATGCCGCTGTAAAAATTTGCTGAGTAGCCTATAAAATTGATATAGAATCAAGAAACGCTCTAATCAAGTTTCGTAAACAAAGAAGTCGAAGAAATCAAAACTCACAAAGCTCGGCTATAACCAGGAGGTATGACCTTATTACGGAGCGCTAGCAACATCTCCTCTTCAGTTAGTTCCTAGGAACAAACTCTTCAAAGGACTGAAAAGTTCTAGAAAACTGTAAGAGAAAACACAGGTTCTCTATGTGCTGGTAATCTAGTTTGGAGAACAGCACCAAGATGACAATGTTAATTTCTATTTACCGCCTAATTTATCTCCTAACGGCAGGGTAAAAAGCTAGCAAGACCAAAGCTCTTGGCGTTGATCAATCCCTGAAGGATGTGCCATGCGTTCGTCTTCGTTTCGCATCATTTAAGGTGATTCAAATGCACATTTGGCCCTTATAATGACTCGTGGTGGCCTACCGATGCATCAAGTTAGTGCTACTTATTTTTTCAAACAAGTCCCATAACAATTCACCGACCCCAGAGGGATGGAAATGAGCCTTAAGCGCAGGATCGAACTATCAGCAATCGATGATCGACCATGTATGTCACAGAGCACCTCTAATAATTGCGTCACAAGTGTTTTATGACAAAATATGATGCAAAATATACTGTATTTTTAGAACCAATATGATTAACACAATGCTCAAATCGAAGACCAACCTTCTTTACTTGATTTGCGAGTGACGGTGCATTGGGAACATATTGCCGCAGATGACCTTCAATAGCTGAAGATGTGGCGGCGCTCTTGAGGACTTTTGCCGAAAACGTGGACAATCGGCTTTTCACAGAAGGAAACTTAAAACATTAATGTGAAATGGATGGTACATCAGGTAAAAATCCTTCTGCTGATAAGGTATGTTTCAAGGCAAATCTATTATCAGATTTGAATGAGAAGAGGTCAGACAGATACCTTCCTCGCACACGGTCCCAGTACGGCAAAAATTAGGTTGAACGCATCACGATCGCCAAGAAAGAATTTTAGATTTCCCTCTAGGTGTTCTACGACAGCCATAGCGACATCTTCAGCTGCCTGTGTATCACGCCAGATATCCCAGCCGAGTACAAATGGGGCATTAGGTACCTGAAATAAAAGAACGCTGGAGAGTCTGATGCAACGTTTCAGAAAGATTCATACTTCGTGTATCTTACTAGCAGTGACTTCGAACACTTAGGACATGCTATTCGGTTACTGAGCTCTATGGAAGGGACTCTACAAGTGGAAGACATACAGGGTCAATGGAAACACGACATGCATTGTTTGGATTTACAAGTGGCCAAATCCTCCTCAAATACCCATCACTCACCGTAGCCGCTTTCAAGTATTGGAGCATTTCAACCCGTGTCATTGGTTTCGTTGGTGGCCTCTCGATAATGGTGGATTTTATGGGTGAAGTATGAGTAAGTGTGGTGGCTTCCATTTTGTCGTGATCACATCTCTGAAGATCATCGAGAAGAGAGAGCACCTAGAAGGAAGCAGAAGCATTAACGAAGCAAAGAATGTATAGATTCCAATTCAAATTTTCATAGAAAGTTTAATTCCTGAAGTATGTATAGATATATAACATACAAGACTACTTAAAAATTACCAAATGGCTGAATTAATTCATCAAAACGTTGACTTTTTGAAGGCAGCAAATCACTGGAATTGAATTTCCTCTGTATAGAAATCGAGTCAGATATATGAGGAGCGCAGATCTCGCCCATACAAAATAGCTGAAGCTTTAACAAAGTCCTTGCTCCAATGTTTTTTTCAGCAGTGCTATGATGTTCAAAACACATCTAAGGATGCTGAGTAATATAACAAGCATTCGATCCTGGCAGAAATTGAAACCACATTTCGCCCTTATTGGGAGCGTGTGCTACCAGTACATCACCGAGGTGGCCGCACTGCTACTACTCCTTGTTGGATATAAACTATCGAAGCTGTCAGCTTGACAGGATTCAATACCAGTACGTGGTTATCAGACCAATCTCGCTGGAAGTTGTGCTGACAACTTTGATGGCTTACATAAAAGAAACAGTGGTAGCAGAGCGGTGGCCTCGGTATTGTAATGGTAGTACGCAGCCCCGCCGTACGTGAGATATGGGCTCAGCTCCTGACTGAGTTCGAATGTTTGGCATATAATTTAACATCGCTAGATGTAGAATCACCTCAAGTTTTTGTTTAGGATCAACTGTCACATGTTAGAAGCCCTGACTTACTTTCAACAACAAAAAAGCAACAGAGGCATCAAAAACAAGTAAAATTGTTTCCTTGACCCTACCTGTTGAGCATGTTTGACGCCATTGATATTGTGTATGTTTAGCATTATTCTAGCAGTCTTATCCAGTGACATTACGTCGGACTTGCTGAGTTCACGATTTCGACAGGCAATTTCCAATAGACGAGAGGCATGTTCTGGTCTTATTGTACTCAGTTCACATGCAACATTCAATGCCAACTGCGCATCCAGACCTCGCATCGCAATCTATTAGTAGGAGTTGTGAAAATTCGACAAATCTACAACACAGTGAGGTTCAACAAAACAAATGCCGCTGTTTTATGAATTTCTAAAACCCATGTTAACCCTTCCAGGACCGTGGACCCACCTCCGCTATATCTAACCTCAGCGTGGCAATGCATTAACGTATAAATGAATTACTGAATTATTTACATTGTATTACTGCTGCTACTTTCCTATGTTTTGATATTTGTAGATATAATATGTTGCTATATGAAGGAAAATAACGATAACACATTTAACGCTGTTCCACTGTTGGGGATTAGAGATGTAGAGGAGGTGGGGCAGACTCTCCAGGTTCCCACGCTGGGCGTTAGGGACGTAGAGAAGGTCCACGGTCCCAAAAGGGTTAAGCAAGAAGAGCTCTGACCAACCGACCTTCACAATTTTCTCATGATCAAACTGAAGCATGAAGGCTCTTAATTTAGGGGTCAGTAGATCGATCGCTTTGCCGTCACACACCACTCTAGGCATCGCGTGTTTATCTGATAACCACACCTTCAAAGAAATCATTAAAACTTATCAAGCTATATTGAACTAAACAACATAGTAAATGATATAAGTTACAAGACTTCTTAGCAGATAGCAAAAGATGCCAATTTTAGCCAAAACTGAATGTCGCAAAGATGAAGCGATATTATCATGGTAAGACAAAGTAATAACTCTACCTCAGCAAGTGCTTTATATGATTTTGTTTGATTTCCTGATGTGTAACACAGCAACCTTAACAATGCTTCCACAGCATCTGCCGTCATTAGGATTTGTGCCTGATAATCACTTATGAAAATCTTTCTAAAAAATCACAAGTAGTTTGGAAGTTCAGCCTTTACTCCAACAAACCTTTTTATTAGGTAATGTAACAAGATATTTCAGAACTGGTTGTTGTCCACAATCTCGAGGAAAATCCGTGGGCCAAACATCAGGCGCAGCAGCACAAGTCTCCATATAACGTAAAAATACATCCAGTAGTGGAGATGCTTTAGCTTCTGAGATCTTGCCAAATTTCTCTACCAAGGCAGGAAGAAGCACGGACAACTGAAATTGCACTAAACCACAAATGCGCAAATCTCAGGATTTAAAAATCAAGGATGCGCAATTGCTAATTGTTTTTAAAAATTTCGAGTGTTGTTTCGACATGCATCTTGGGAATTTCGCCTTCTTTATGAAAGTCGTAGAATACTGGAAGGGCGAAATCTCACTGTTTCTTGAGCAAGCCAGACTAAAGCGCTCCCAGGTAAGTACGGGAGTGCTGGGAGAGGGAATGGAAGCAGCACACTGCTTCCTGATAATCTGCATACTAGTCAGTCAGCCATCGTGCCCTCTCCGGACATATACTAAGCATATATACACGTGTGTCCATGCACACATTGCAGATATATACACGTACATACGCATACATCTGTACATATGTACGTATATGTGTATGTATATGTATATTATATATATATGCATGCATGTGTATATTATACATATATATATATGTATATATATATATTTACATGTTACATGTGGTGACTGATTTCACATTATAAAGTTATGCAAACTTAATGTGATAACGTGACTGACCTATAATACTATTTTTCATCCACAGTGGGATAGATGATTTCGCTGAAACGAGACAAACGCCTGACTGATGACTAGCAAAACTCCACCTGGTGCATATTATCTGCATCGATCTCGTCTCGAATCGCCGTCAGTAAGCAGTTGAGTTGTTCGCCTTCAGAATCGAGTGCAGCGCGAGCCAGCTGAGGCACCAGAGCCGATGCTATTTTCGGGTAGAATGATGTTTGCCGTAAGCCATCCATCCATACACCTTCTGCACCTTGATTCGTTTCCATAACTTCGTCAGGATTCTGAAAACCCACTACACTGCCGGTAGTCTTGAAGCCAAAAATTCTTAGCAATTCTGACCAATTCTTCTCAAGAATTTGACTGTAGCATGCACTGATTATATAGTAAACATGGCCAAAAACTAGAGCCTCCTGGCTACTTAGGACTATGTATAGCGGATGGTAATAAGCTCCATCGATTGTGACAAAACCACCGAGATCAGCATATCACTGCCAACAATATTCAAGTTGCTTGTACTTGCACAATCGCCAGTTATTATTTCATCATCTCGACGCCAGAGAATATCTACTTTTTTCGCCTCCGAGGAATAAGATCAATGACAAAGCGGGATCTCTGTTCAGCAGATTACTACGGTTTTCCAGCTTCGCGACCAATTTGAGCTATTCACCAGATCCGAGTTGGGGTCTTTCTAACGCACCAAAATCTCTGAAAACTGTTGATTTTTTTTTTCCTTCTACTTTTCGTTACCCAACACCCCACACTATACGGGCCCCCCTTCATGCAATCGATTTGCTTCTTCCCATCCACCACTTTCAGAAACTGTCCAATTTTTGAGGGGTAGTCGGTAGTGCCGAAGGATTTCCAGCAAGTTTGACAAGTCGATTCTACTAGGTATCATGAGATAGACGTGCTGAGGCCTTACCACTTTTATGGTCACGTATAGCCGTCTGCTTTAGCAGATTGAAAGAAGCTAGCTAATTTCGAATATCCTAGGTTTATCTTCTTACCTAAGAAGGGTGGAAGACGTGGCGAGATTGAAACAACGCTTGAAAAGAAAAGTATCATATCAGATGACAATATATATGGAGTGACAGTACGGAACCCTTTCCGCCAGTTTCTCAAACTCCTCGAGATCTCATGCAGATCTTCTCTACGAAAAATCTGGTAAGTCCTTAGCTACGAATTATACACATCAATAAAAGGCCAATCGTGTTTTCTACGTATTTCATTCTAGACCAGAATCTTGTTCTACTTACAGAAAAACTTTACTGGCGTTCTTTCTATTATTCACTTAAAACCGAGAAGTTGACTCGACAACTTATTCAGCCAGTTGATTGGTAATCCCAAAGTCAAAGACTAATCGGATTTCAACGTCTTACTAATGTTTCGTTCCAAATAAAATCGATCTTTTCAAAAAGTAAATGTCGAACCGCAAACAAATTCGTCAATACGAGCTTTGCTCCCAGACGTTCCCGTATGCTGAATGCCGTACGTCGATCCAGAAGAAACAACACTGCATTGATACAGTCATCTTGTACAGCATAATTAGCAAAAGCAGCACGTACACGAGAAACTATCTGAAAGATCTTTTCTGAACAAAAGAGTAGAGGAAACCAATAACGATTTCGAAGCTAAAGAGCAAATGATCAGAGACTGATATATGCCATTCTCAAATCATAACTTAGATCTAATTTTCAACCAAAAAATCGCTTTTTTTCCGATGACAACTTTGACTCATTCTGGGTGTAGTAAAAATGTACAAGTAGAGAACGTCACATCAACAAGAAGATGAGACTATTTTTACATACTCGCAAAAGAACTAGAGCTTTGAGGACAAACGATAATCTACCTGTAATAGAAGAACTGAAGACTCCTGAACAAATTTGATAAAAGATTCTTTCATTTTAGAAGCGCGTGTGGCGCAGTAGTTAGGGGTACTCTGTGTCACACACAAGGTCGACGGTTCGATATCGCGGTCATGGCTCAAGCAATTCATCCCTTTGGGGTCGGTAAATTGGTACCAGACTCCTCTCAGACTTGTTTGGTAGCAGTGACTCGGTACGGCGCAAGGCCATCGCGAGTCATTGTAAAGGCCAAATATACGTTCAACCATCTTAAACGAAGCTAGAATTTGAAGACGAATTCATGGAGCATCCCTCACGAATTGAATAACGCCCTTAATCCTTTTTATTCTGCATTTTGTTTGGAGTGTTTTCTTAGGACCACCTCAAATTTCAACATATCTCATAATTATTATTTGAGCCAACATGTCATGTGGTCTGTTAAATGGGCTGACTAATAGAGCCCGATACACGTCTTTCGACCTTGACGGTCTCGTCAATCGGACGGTTACCCTTCGTCTTCATCCAGTCCTCTCGGGGCGCTCAGTTCCCTGTACTAAGAGTAGGCGACGACGAACATTTTAAACTGTATGTTAGGTGAAATTATCGCTGAACACACAGTGTTGTACACTCGATTGCTCTTAACTGATATCGTTAGTATACCATTCCTTCTTTTCGAGTGTTTTCTTGAGACCACCTCAGATTTCAACATATCTAGCAATTATTATTTGAGCCAACATGTCATGTGGTCTGGTAAATGGGCTGACTTATAGAGCCCGATACACTTATTTCGATCTTGACGGTCTCATCAGTCGAGCAGTACCCTTCAGTCATAATTTCACTTGAATACATTGTAAAATATTCGTCGTCGCCTACCTTTGTAGGGGGGACTGAGCGCCCCGAGAGGACTGGCTAAAGAGGAAAGGGATTGCCGGAGTGACGAGACTGTCATGGTCATAACACGTGTTTCGGGCTCTGTAAATTAGCCCATTCAAAAGATCTTTCCTTTCCTTCAGCTTTACACTGTCTGGGAATAAAATTCGTGAATATTTAATATCTAAGTCTAAATTTACAGAATGTCAAGCAAACGAGGCAGTTGTAAACCAGCGATATTTTGAAAAACAGATAAAGATATTTTGAACAACATCTCACTCGTTAACTTAATTTCGCTTTGATAAAAGGTGAAAGAAAGATTTCAAAATGGTTTTATGACATGTGCTGAACTTCATATAACAAAAATTTCATAGTGATGTAACAACGGTTCTTTTCCCTTGTAGACAAAGACGTTTATAAAGTAATGATCTTTACGTCAATTGATGAAAAGTCACACCGCCGTGAATGGGTCAGTGAAATCTGCTACCAAATTAAACAACCAGTTGCAATAAATAATAGATTAGCGACAATTTGAATTTTAAACGATTTATGCGTCTCAGACCAAACACCTCAAGATGGGTCAAGATTCATTCTCTCGTTAAGGCTTACAGAGCTCCTTTGCTACATATTGCGCAATCTCGATACTTATCCAACATGAATGATGTAGCAGCTGAGACGATCTCTCTTCCCATTTTGATATTTGCAAAGAAACCTTATTTGTACAGGTTTATTTGTCTAATTTGAAACCAACACCTGATACCACTACGACGGTAGTTCTTACACTGGGAATATCTCGAAATCAGAGTCACTAAATCTTTATGATAACCAGAAACAGATTTTCTCATTGCTTGTGATATGTGGAAGAAGTGGGCATGTATATGCTACGCGTTCATCGACCTATTTCAAGAAAAGGTTTCTGTAAAGGTCCTACTTTAAAACATTCCTCTTACAACCTTCTACACCTGAAAGAACACTTTCCACACTAGATATATGTAGACTTTAAGACTTATGTTGTGCTTAGCCGTCTCTCAGACCTTTAGAAAGAGTCTACAAAATTTGCAAATAATGGTAATTAATTCCGAGGTTTGTAGTAGATCGGGGCTTTGGCTTTATATTCTCTTAATCCACCTCAACGCTCAACCTTTGCAACATAAATATTTGACGTGAGATATACCAACAGTCAAAAACAAAGTGTTGTAGCAAATTGTATAACATCCAGACGATTTCCTACAGCCGCCAATACCCCTCTAATTCTTATTCCCAAAAATACAAATTTACCCTCTTCTACATAATGGCTCCTAAACTGTTGTCATACTTGCTCTTTGTTTATTTGAGCCAAACTGATAAAAAATTGGGCTTTGTGCTCAAGAATGTGTACTTTCCCATGTTAGATAATGGATGACTTATTGTCCCTTATATATTGGCGAAATACCACTCTTCCCGCCAAGAGATTCTCGTTGATGTAGACGAATTTTATCAAATTTTTAAAATTTCACTCAATTTGTGCTGACTTATTGAGTTTCACCAGCATACTGAGATTGAGTGGCTTGTCTCTTGAATGACGGCAAGAATTATCCGATAGATGATGATTCAACAGCTCTGTTCAAAAGAACCAAGACGATGACATTTAGAAAAAGCACTGAAGTTGTATGCTGGCACTCGCTTAAGAGACTCGACAGCACTGTGTCGAAACGTTCAATGGTGTGCGAGATTTTTCTTCACATAGAACAGGCGAGAGTGTTTAAAAACAACATGAAACAATACATGCAAGATGTTGAAGTATAGAAAAGTAATGCACATGAATGAATATCTTAAACTGTTCCTGTCGGTTCTCGTAGTTTACTCCTTTCTCGGAGAAAACCGTTTAATTATCCTTCGACAGAATGCAAATTCTTTCTCGAGGACAAGCACACAAGAAGATTTTATAAGTTCTCCTCGAAGATTGGTCATTCGCAAATGAAGCATAAGAATTCGCCCACCGCAAAAAATCTCATTTTTGAGCAATAATTAAATTCTTGCTTCCTTTCCAACCACTATGCTAACCGAAAGTTATCACTCGACAATTGCGAATACCATACTCCACAATAAGATGATGAACGTGTTTATGATCGTTATAGCTGAGAGCTCAAAATTTTTCAGATTTACGGAACTATGATTAGAAGATGCTGAGAAAATATATGGAAGCAACATACAGAGCAAAAACTACATTGAACAAGGGATAATTTGATGGAAAGTAGTTGAGAGTGAGACTTCAGCACACTTTGCGCGATATGATTCACATATAGCTCTTCAAACGAGCGTCACAAAAACGAGACCGTCTCCACAGAGTTAATATATAACTAAGTAAATACGCACCGTTTGGACAGCGTTGCCATCGTCGGTTCTGACGACCTTTCGACGTTGCAAGTCGTAGTGAAGGAACTGACAGAGGGTTGAGACTGGCATCGCTTCTATTGCCGATGCATTTGTTGCGAACAGTTCCTTCAAACAAAATTCACTAAATTAACGGACTCATTCATCATTGATATCTTTGAAAAATAGAATAATATGTCGCAACAAAACCAAAGTCTTACGACAGAGTGTTTATTATTCTTGAAAGTTTGCAACTTCTCACGTTAATCGCTTGCAATCTCTTAATAATTGAAGAGCCAGACGATGTTGAAAACGGTTCCACTAGCCAAAATGTCACAAGAAGTCAGAATCCAATAGACTTCGCTTGCTTGAAAGGCATATGAAGTACTGCTACAGCTACTGTTAAGGTCATATCCTTATTGAGCTTATCGAGAGATATCGACGACTAAGACACCAGACTATGTCACTGCATGGGCTTACTGTTTACTAGTTTGCAGAAAGATATATTGATCTTCTTCTTAGCTTGAATAGCGCTGCAGAGGGGATAAGAAGCTGGCTCTCATCATAGTTCGACATCCACGACCTTAGCCTTATCAAATAAGGCGCTACTCGTCCACTGGGGAGTTACGATATAATCACAGCTATCAATCATAATTTCATATGGCTCAAGTATTCTCATTATCCACAAAAACGACTTTCTTTTGATCCCACACCGATTACAAGCGATTGAAATTACTGCCTCAAATCACCAGCTCCAAGGAGGCGAGAAACATTAGTCAAATAATAACCTGTCAAAGGGTGGCTGACAGCTAACATAGAGATGTTCAAACATGACTAGTCGGGCAAATGTGCCTCGGTGGTGTAGTGGTAGAGCACGCATACCCGGATGGGATGAAACGCTGGTTCGATTCCCGCGTACGGCCATGTTGTTGTTCGACACTCAATTCTCTTACATATTAGCCAAATAAGCATTTTTGTCAGCTTTGCGTGATTTGAAGAATCTATAGAAGTATACTAGTCGGGTGATTCCTTAGAACCTTCCAAACCGTCCTTCCAGAAGTATAAAAGTTCCTTGTGGTTATGAGGGGGCAAATGAAAAACCGATCTTATTTGTTAATGAGAAATTTTCCATAGGAGTGCTGGTGAGTGTTCGAAAATTGAGACTTCAGTATACAGCCCCACGTCGCCGGTTTTCGAAAGAACTTTTTTTGACGCTGCTACAGGAGATTTCTTGCGTTAAAGACGCGCATATATCTCGCCGGACAGAGCTCTTTCGTTGGACTATTAGTAATTATACGATAGCGCAATCGTTTCTGATTTCAACGCTGTGCTTATATTCTGAAAATACAGCCTCTCTGCAACGCAGCAGGTGAGATAATTTGAATTCCCTCTGCGATCAAGGGCCAATCTAACCAATTCACGTGCCTGTGCGTGAAGCCGCCACGTGAACTGCTGACGCGATACTTCTCTACGCGTTCATATGCCCGAAAAATCGATGATGATCGCGTCATCGAATGTGGCCGCCTCAGCCAGCTGCACGTGAATTGGCCGAAGTCAATCCTGGTCGCAGATGGGAATTCAAAGTAATTTACCTGCTGCGTTGAAGAAAAGCGGTTTTCTTTTAGGATATAAGCACCGCGTTGGAATCAAAAACGATTACGCTACGAAATGATTACTAATACGCCAAAGAAAAAGCTCTGTCCGGAGAGAAATATGTGCATCTGTAACGCAAGAAATCTCCTTCTGTAGCAACGTCAAAAAAAGGCTTTCTTGAAAACCGGCGACATGGGGCTGCAGCCTGAAGTCTCAATTTTGGAATGTTACTAACACTCCTATGAAAAGTTCCTGTCGAGCGAATGAGGTCGGTTTTTCATTTGTCCACTTACGACTGAATAGTACTCTCTCCGTGTATCTACATCTGTCTGCTTAGAATTAATAAAAAAAAAAGCTGAAAAAGAGTTACGCCTACAGCAGTACCATGTAGTTTCATTCAGCACCTATAAGAAGTGATTAATTATTCCTACTGATCTTCTCAACTGCCATCAGCAGCTTTCTGCTCATCATAATTCGACTGTACTTCTACATCATTTGTTCCTATTATTGCTTCATTAGTACATTATAGAAATTACTCTCTTACTATAAGTGAAACTTCTCGCTATTAGAATCACCTTTAGGTACTAACTTCGTTATCATTTTATTCTTACATATTTTGAGTACAAATATTATTTTGTAAAGATTTAGAGCATATACAGATCATAAACGGCTATGTGGCACTAGAGAGAACGCCATACTGTTACCATCCTACCACCACATTGCTTATTCGCTCGAACGATTAATTCAATCCTCGGCAGTCTTTTACGGAAGCTGTCGCAGATTTTTCAGATACTCACATCTTCGAATCTGTCAGAGCTAATCGACGTTACGGGTTTACTTGATCTTTAACAATATGAGGAGCCTCAGAGGATAGCAGTTAACATCATTTCGGGACCTTTGTATGGTCGACTTAGCAACAGAACCAGGTATATTGCAGAACAGTACTGCCTAACAGAAGACAGGACGTCGAATACTTGTCAGTCAAGTCCTCACTCCAATGCGCCCCGTGACGAATATCTGATTACTTATCCTACTCACTACTTCTTTATTCAAATTGCAACATGACCACTGACGAGCTTCCAAAATTTAGCCAGTCGACCAGTGTACTATTGGTAAACTCTGTTTACGTACAGAATAGAAAAAGAGTATGGAAAAAGCTTATGCTAAATGCTTATTGTAAATACGAATAGACGTCAAATAAGAAATTTGGACAAACTTGTCTTCGAAATTGTCCACTTACTTGAATTGCAGGCATAGCCTTTGACGGTCCCACATTTCGAATCAGCTGATCGACCATGTCTGGCTGACGACATTCACACAGTCGTGATGCCATACTGCAGTCCACTGCCAATGTCTCCAACTTCCGAATAAACTGCTCAGGTGGTCGACGTGGTAATTCTCTACAGATAGAAGGATACTTTCCTCTTTGCAGTTACTATCTATTCTGCTACTTAAATCAAAAATTAATCATGATTTGATCTAAGTAAAATCCAACACCTTGGTTGATTGAAGCAAACCATTCCGATTAATTTCGAATTTTCTTCATCAACGCCTTGCCTCATGAGATTGGCCTCCAGATTCATGATCGCCTAAAACATCCGTTCTCAGCACATTCACAACCTTTTGAATTTTTCAGAGTATTGCCAATATTTCCTTTTGAAGAATACTTCACAAGTAAAAAAAAACAACAACAACATGACCTCCTTCTCCTTCTCTACTGTTTTTGCCTCCAGCTCTTCCCATTCTTCAGCTGTTTTTCCTTCAAACTCCAGAGGAAAACGAAATGACCTGAAAACTATACTTCCTAATCTTGTAACAAACTATGTCACTTAGAACGCAAAAATCACTTTGAGAACCTTACTTTACAAGAATCATGTGAATAAACAGGCGAAGCTGTGGATATATGGGATAAATTTTCTCCATCTCATCACCAACTTTCCCTGAAAAAAGAAGTATTCAAGAGGACATCAAATCTGAATTAAAAAGGGAAGAGGAACCACCTCCACAAGACCACATCATAACAATGTACCACGCCTTCCAATAGTATTTCTTTAGAGCAAATGAGTTCGAATCCTCTCTGAATAAAAACATGGATTGAAACAGGGCGATGATTTTACAAAGACACGAGATAAGATGTGAAAAAATATAAAACGCTGATATTCAAGAATCAGATATGTACAATTAGATATATTTCCCTACAGGGAAATCACTGAAACAAAATGTGGTCTGGTAGGAGCTCTTGTACAGCCCGATACACGTGTTTCGTCCTTACAGACTCGTCAGCCGGGCAGAACCCGTCGTCTTTCTTCTTCTTTCTTTTTT
Organism: Parelaphostrongylus tenuis; assembly: GCA_019055375.1. Classification (NCBI taxonomy): domain Eukaryota; kingdom Metazoa; phylum Nematoda; class Chromadorea; order Rhabditida; family Metastrongylidae; genus Parelaphostrongylus; species Parelaphostrongylus tenuis. The sequence continues at coordinate 233,654 of JAHQIW010003120.1, forward strand.
TCTCATCTATTTATAGTCGTTTCTCTCGGGAGCCTTACACTCCTTATAGAGAGTTGTCGACGACGTACGTTTTACACTCCATGTCAAGTGAAATTTTCACCCTAACACAGAGTGCTGCGCACTCGATTGCCCTTTGGCTGGTATTTTCATCATATTATACCTTCATTTCGAGTGCTTTTTCGAGACCACGCTCAAAATTCAATAGATCCTTTCATTATTATTTGAGCCAACTTGTCTGTAAAATACAGAGTGTAAAACGTTTGTCTTCGAAATCACTGTGCGAGGAGAGCAGGCTCCTGAGAGGACTGACTAGTAAAAAGATCGAAAGACGACGGGTTCTGCCCGGCTAACGAGTCTGTAAGGACGAAACACGTGTCTCGGGCTGTACAAGAGCCCTTACCAGACCATATGACAAGTTGGCTCAAATAATAATAGAAGGATCTATTGAAATTTGGGCGTGATCTTAGAAAAGCACTCGAAATGAAAGTATAAAATTAGTGCTTTATTAAGTCCGTCCTCACGGTACTTTATTTCCACTGAGCAGATCTCAATATTTCTAACATTCAATTCTTTTTTCGTCTCTTTCCTGAAAATCGTAACATATTAGTTGCGCGCTTCCCCTAGCAATCTGGAGGATAGGCTGACTGTGGCGCTTCACAAGGCGTTCGACGTTGATTGGCGGGCATGGGGATTCGCCTCCACGCCCGCCGCGACATATACCACAACCACTCGACTACGGCGCCCCGGAGCTAAGAGATACACTTGGTTTTTGAAATATCGGAATATATGACCGATAAATATGCTAGAGCGTTACACTCATATCCTTTCAGGTGTCCGCATCACGCATAGAGGACGCTGTGAAGTGATACCAATTCATGCGCCACCGGAAGTGATCTTATCCTCCATAACATTACCCAAGTAAGAACGTGCTAATTCCTCCGAAAATGCAGATAACTTTCCGATGACTGGCGCAGCAACTGAGAACTTGGCCCCCTATAGACAAACGTCCCCTTGTTGTTCTAATGACATGTAGATTTTCACTAATGATATCGTTTCTATTTATTAACAAAAATAGACTTGGAGGATGCACTGAGCTCAATGCCTACACACTTAGCAGGGAATTAGACAAATAATGGTCCCAAAAGTTCATCACACAAGATTGTGCGTTTATCAAATGATTGAATAGTAGGCAAAACCTGCACGCCCAAGCTCCTGTTCTGCTCACTCTTTCTGCGATAAACGTATCAATTCTAACAGCAACCAACCGTCAGTGGTCTGATCTAGCAAGCACATTTCGGCATCAAAGTTGAGCTAATAGGCAATGGTTGCAATGTAAGATAACAATTTGTTATCTAACCGCTTCATAACCGCTAGTACAGTGAGTAGCACGTGCTCACGGGAAGGATGGGGCGCGGGTTCAACTCCGAGCCAAGGCTCAAAGTTTTGCATATCACCCAACATAACTCGATATATAGTTATAACATCATATCAGTGACAAAAAAGCGATTAAATCAAAATTATTGTCGAGTCGTGCGCAGATAAAAATGTGTTAAGAAAGGGATATCTTAACTTATAGAATACTATATTATTTGAAAGAACTTCAGAATGGAAAGACATATTTCGCTTGTATGATATTGCTCTCATGAATCCAACATGCTGAAATTACAGACGTTCTCGAGCCAGAAATTCAACGTTCTTTCTCTTAAGTCATTGTAACTCATATTTCGATGTCGCTCATGAAAACATGGCAATGTATCAATGATGCATGAGGCTACCGCGATTTTGTATGACCACCAAATAAAGGAATTTTCTGGCTTTAATCCCAAAGGAACCAAAAATCAAGGAGTCTAGGAAATTCCTTAGAGCCACTTTCGATAAGTGCATCAGCTCTCAGTTCCTCTAATAATCGAATATCGTGGAACCTTCTCAAAGAATCAGCATCATCCAACGTTTTATGATGAGGACAAACAGGTAATCGACAAAAATTAGTTATTCAATCGCTTTTATACCAGTGGTAAGATGTTATAACTATAGATCCGATAATGTTGTATATTATGCAAAATTTGAACTTCGGGCGAAAGTTGAACCTGAGTCTTACCTTTCCGGAGGCGTTCATTAACCTCCTGGAACATCATGAAACTGTACAATGGGTTTTACGCTATGTGTGTTCATCAGGTCAAACACTTGACGGGTGGCTGCTGACATATTCAACACCTTAAATTGCAGAAAGAGAACAGGGCTCCAATAGTCCAGTGGTCACCAGGAAGCTGCCGGAAAGAATGCGACGCTGTTTTTCAACTCCCATTCGCGTTCAGAGGAAAGCAATACAATGACTCACGGCACAGAAGCATTTGGTGGACGATGACTGCTAAGCTGAAATAGGCGATCGATCAGCTGGACGGGATTCGACAACGTTATCAGAGGTAGATTAGCATCTAAAGTAACATAATTCTTCATTAAGCTGACTCAAAGCCTCATTCCTACCCTATACAAATACGCTGTGAACAAAATGTTGTTTGTGCTGTCGCTAAACTTGGATCAACTATAGGTTGAAAAATCGGCATGTAATCTTTCTTTTTTCAATTGTTAGCTTATGATTTAGTTACTAAACTGACCAAGATATTGCTCTCAAGTTGGAAAGGACAAGTGTTTAGAAGAGATAACTGCCTTTCAAAGATACTCATGCTTAGACCTAATGTAGTGAAAATACTCCCAAGACCAACTACCGATGAACCTCGGCACTGATCGAGTAGTTCCGTGACGTTCTTTCGTTTAGCAAACAGGAGGCTATTTATACACGTTTATTTTAGAGTACGTATCCGTGGCTAACATTTTGGCATTTCGCCTTCGTCACAGCCTGAGAGCCAAATTGACATTCAATCCACATAGATGACATTTTCACAACATAAGAAGAAACATGAACGAAAACGTAGAAGTTGAAACATAAAGTATTCAGGTGGATTGTATGTCAATTGGTTCTTTCAGGGTCCACGAAGGCGTTAGCCACGGATACCAACTTTATTGTACTATTTTGAACAACATAAACATGTATTGACAACCTTATGTTTGCTGAACAAATGAAAATCACGGAATTCCGAGAATACTCAAAGATACATAAGACGCTGTAGGTGGTAAAATCCAAAACGTCTAGAGGAAAGACATGTAGAGGATCGGATTGCAGAGCGAAAAACACATTTAGGCATTTCTGTGGCAGGTTTTAGTCTCTTGTGTTGATTTCAATGCAAACCTGCACCGCAAAAATGCTGCGTGATCCCATGAGGACGTAATAAGATGGAATTTAAAAAAGGACAAAAATGAGAACTGCTAAAATTCTTTGCCAAAAGAAACATACCTGCAGTCACACGGTTCTCAACAGCCCGCTTAGTCAAGCCTTCAATGAGGCGGATAGCTTCTTGATTGTCCAACATGGTGATGTGGTCACCAAGAATCTAGAAGAAAAAGGAACCATTCAGAGGTGGATGATTAAGACATAAAAGAAAAATATTGTAAATTACTACGTGAATGAAGGACAAAGTTCTCGACATTGATCAGTTCCCGAGGGATACGCCAAGCATTCACCTTCATCAAGCATTGTATGAAGTGACTGAATGCATATGTGGCGTTTGCAATTAGTTGTGGTGGCCTGGCGATTCATCAAGTCAATGCTGCTATCCTCTCAGATAAGTCTGGTCCCGATACACCGACTCCGGAAGGGTGGAAGGCTCGGTGAGCTTTGGACGCGGGATCGAATCATCGACCACGTGAATGTCGCAGGATACCTCTAACCGCTGCGACAGACGCGCTCACTACTACATTATAAATGCTTGATATGTGTCTTGGAAAAGGATTCTATCTACAATCAATAGCGTATCGTCGAGACTATAAAACGTTCACGTTACCATTCTCAAAGTCGATTCCCTCAATCGGCACTCGCATATTATCTTGAAACAAGTGGCGTACTCTGATTCTGTAGGTCCTTGCTCTAAGCCGCAATAGGCTTCTGACTGAAAAAGTATTCAGAAAATTAAATCCTTTAATAGAAGTTCAACTTAGTCCTTTAAGAATTAACTTCCGAAATGTAGCAATACACTAACCCGTTCCATGAAAAGAAGCTTATGATATGCCTGCAAGTACTCCCGAGCTGATGGGAATATGTGACGAGCACCTTGTAACCATCTATAATGTGAAAATGAAGAACATTAGACGAATTTCAAAAATTACACTGACCAAAAGATTCTCTAAATAGTTCGCACAATACTCAAATAGGGTTAGAAAGTCGTCAAAACATTGCAAGATACGTCTTTGTTGGTTTTGTAAGTGATTAGAAGCTCAATACTTTTCAATATCAGTAAAAACATAGAAGAAAAGACAAAAAAAAAAGGAAAAGAAGCAAGATTAAACATTCGAGACCATTCGGTCGGCCTTCAGGTAACTGTCGACACTTTTTCTCAGACAAAGCATGAATAGGAAAGATTTTAATAAATTCACAGAAGAAATTTTGTTCTATCACTCTGAAGATTTCAATGACTTCAATTCAACGACATTTGGTTCTCATAATCACTCAGAACTGAAAATTTCAAAAATTTCCAAGAAAAAAGGCCAAACTATGGAATTTTTACTTATACAACCAAGAGAATTGAGTGGTGAACAAAAACACGGCCTCAGGCGGGAATCGAACCCACGTTTCATGCTATCCGGGGACGCGTGCTCTACCACTACACCACTGAGCCACATTCGCCCGACCACTCATTCTTCAACATCTCAATGTTAGCTATCAGCCACCAACCTTTGACAGGTTTGGTCGGGTATGCGATTTCGCTTTCTAACCCAGTTGAGCTGATAGCTATTCTGATTTACTAATACTTCGGAATTATAGTATTTTCACTGCTTTTTTCGCAGTGTTATTATGTTACTTATGCAACCAAGAGAATTGAGTGATGAACAAAAAATGAGTGGTCGGGCAAATGTGCCTCAGTGGTATAGTGGTAGAGCACGCGTCCCGGATAGGATGAAACGTGGGTTCGATTCCCGCCTGAGGCCGTGTTTTTGTTCACCACTCAATTCTCTTGGTTGTATAAGTAACATAACAACACTGCGAAAAAAGCAGTGAAAATGCTATAATTCCGAAGTATAGAATTTTTGACGAAAGTTCGGGAACGCTAACTGGCAGTACATCCTTGATCATCTCCCCATCCTGCTATACAAAAGCAATCTTATAGAATTCTTCGCTGGCACAAATGAAAGGCTGAAAGGCTAGTAAAAAGTAGGACCATTGACAAAATCAAAAGTGCACTCTTCTGGCACACACGTTTCGGTTCTATTGGCTTTTATCCCAAGTAATAAAGTTCGCTATGAGATGAAATGTGTTGACTTTTTGACGTCCACATTTTTTTAAGGTTCTGGGCATCGACATTAACGCGCAACTTATGTAGGTGTGAGGAGTCAACTGCTACTCGAATATTTAATCACACACCTTACTATCCCATCCAGGTATTCACAGAAAGCCGTTTCAAACCGGCTATGTACGAGCATGAGATCCGGGGTGTAGTTCGAGCCCGTTCGACGAGCATTGAAGGCTTCGCGCACCGAAGCACTGATTGACATAAGGGTGATGGCGCTCAGGAGTTCAGAGGCACAACGGAACACATGATCCTGAACTACTCACAGATCAAGAATCGTATAAAAGTTTGAATTTAGTCTTCAACAAACACAAGTACGCCCTACAAAATGATGTCTTCCCTAGAAAACTAGTCGAGTTAATGAATTTTTGCACTCAGCTAATATTACCTAGCCCAAAAGGAACAAGTGAGATGGGACATAACTACCTGTATTCCATGTTCGCTTCTTGCAACCTCGTTAACGATTGTGGAGAGATAACTGTTGGCTAGTATGTAGAAAGGAAACTCGCTTCGTTGGAAAAAGCGGATAATTTCACGTAAAAGTAGTCGTACAGGTTTGCAGTACTCCTCTCGTGCCATGATCATTTCCGAGATTTCCTCACCGAAGACCTGATGGTAAAAAGTGCATTTACTGGGAGAGATGCAAGATTGTTAATCAACAATACGAGACTTGATGCGCCAATGATCATCATGAATTATCATCGTGATCATCATCATCACCAGAATGCAACATTGAGAGAAGAACAACGATATCTCACCTCTGCTGCCCTTGTTCGATCAAACTGGAACAAACTTGTCAGTATAGAGATATTGTGAGGATGCCTAAATAAACAGCTTCTTTGATTTTAGAATGCATGTGGAACATATCTTACGATTTGAGTGTTTTCTCAAGACCACAACTCAAATTTGAATATGCCTGATAATCATTTTTTGAGCCACGCATGTCACTGGTCTGTCAAGGAGGGTTGACTTATAGAGCCCGATACACGCGTTTCGATCTTGCGATCTCGTCAGTCGGGCAGTTACCCTTTCTCGTCTTTTGCTAATCTCTGTAGGTGCTCCAGTCCCCACACTAAGAGTTAGCGACGACGAACGTCTTACACTCTATGTTCAGTGAAAATCTCACCAACATAGAGTGCTGTACACTTTATCAAACAAAATGATTATCAGGCATGTGGAACACTTGTCAAAGGGGTACTATGGCACACAAGCGCCCGCTGGTTCGACTATACGTCCAAGAATTACCAAACCTTCCATCCCTCTAAATCAGTGAATTTTTACCAGGCTTAGCCGGAAGTATGGCAGAATGACTCGATACACAAATGACCATAATGCTGATGTTACGAATGGAACTGAACGCACGGCGCATCTCTCAGAAATTGATCAACGTCGAAAGCTTTGTTCAATATTCTCTTATTTTTTATTTTAAGACGCAAAACTGCTGTGTTTCAGTTTTGACAAACCTCGACATGACATGACCGAATTCGTTTTCCAGCAGCAGTCGAATTGCTGTTCGCATATTACAATCGTCCTGGCGAACCAGCATTTCACGTAAAGACACAGTAAAAACTGACGTAACCTAGGCGATGACATTGGTGAACACTCGACGCCATAATCCCATATCAAATTGACAAAACAATGTAAAGTGCCCAAAGAGTTGGCCAAACAGACCAACTATGGACTACTATGACTTCTCTAACAACTTGTGGGCATTTAGAACTAACCCTGATCATTTGGAAAATTACCCATTATAAAGTATTTTCCATTATAAAAGTAATCACAGAGAGGTTTAGTTGCAGATCGATAACCCACCTTAGCACTGAATAGTCAAATCAACATTAAACATTTGTAAGAGACCTACGTTCTTATTCTTCAACATTCTCATTTGGAGCAATCGAGCCAAGATCGATTTCTCTTGCGACGAATCAGAAGCATTTCCATAATTCAGAGCAACAAGTAGCAGTATTTGCATTGCCAATCGTTGAAGCTATTGAAAAAAACCAACTTTTGCTTATAAGCATTCAGAAGCACAGTGAAGAAATTACCAAAACTTAGATAATAAGGTGGTAATGTGGTATCTGCTGATGCTGGTAACAGTGAAAACTTAGGGACTCCCCCAAGTGACTAGTGGGAGAGAGTCCACTAATAGTGTGACGCATTGGTTAGAGCTGCCCTGGATGACACGTGGTCGATTGCTCAAGGCGGAAGTTCACCAAGCCTTCTATCCCCTCCGAGTCGGCGAATTGAAATCAGATTTGTTTGGGAGGATGGGATCACTGACTTGCTATATGGGGTCAGCTATTGTAAGGAACAAATATGCTCCCATTATCACCTCAAACAATTCCTGATGAAGTCGGATGCACGGCGCTCCTCTCTATGATTGATCAACGCAAAGAGCTTTATCGTTCGAAGAAGAGATAAGAAGAGGTTCCTACTTTGACATGCTGCAACCATCCGTCAATTCGCTTGACGACGTTGAATCTGACATCTGGAAGCGCCATCAGAGGAGCTACAGCTCGAAGAAAATGCATAGGTAGAGTGTCGGCTCGTAGTTCCCACCAAGGAGCGAGGGCATTCAATGCAATCGTTGCTATTTCCTCTTTCGCTACAGCAGAGGGATATCGGTCAACGCAAAGCTAAAATCAACTAAATTATGTAAATAGTGTTTTGTGACCAAAATCACCTTGATCTAACCAAGCGATGGTCAAAAACTTCACATGTAGTCCCTCTGGCATGAGATCAAGATCCGGTTCGAGATTGCAGGCAACCAACATGTCTTTGGTTGGATAGATAGTCCCAAACGACTTTATAATTTCAGCAGAAATAGATGAAGAAGGCGCCTAAACCAGGCACAAGTATCTTTATTCAATTGAACATTCTGCTTAAGTTCTATCATTATGCTGTTAGATCTTAAACAGTGTAAAATATGTTCTACTTTGTTTTGTTGATCGAATCTCAACCATTAGAGCTTCCTGCTGATTGAATCCCAATCATTAAAACTATCTTTCGAACTGCCCTCATTAATATAAAGCTTGCGCAAGGCTGGTACTTCGCAAATCATGGCTGACGTTTCGGCGACTTCGCCTTCCTCATGACCGCTATAACGCTTATGTGGTAGAGCTAAGTGGTCTAATAATCACTGATTCGGATGCGCTGTGGCCGAGCGGTTGTGATAATCGTCGCGGTGCTTGCTGGATCGAACCCCATCCTCAACACTCCAGTAGTCAACATCGAACACTCTGTGGAACCCCACAGCAGGGCTATTATCGAGATCAAAAGGAGACGTGCTTTACCAGTATTCTACGGCGTTCAAGAGGACGAAAACAACGAATTAAAGGCTAGAAGTTAGGATCCATACAGCGACAAAACCTGTGGCATCGGTCAATTGCGCATTTTCTTCTAAAAATGTTGGCATACAACTTACTTATATTTGCTTTGAAATGACGCTGTCTTGGGAACAAATTTGCTTGTTATTCATGCACGAATGGCGCGTAGAGGATGATGCAAGTGAAGCGCCGCGCAAGATTAAAGGAGCCTAGGGCGATGATACGGCCGCAGAAAGGACGGCCAGGAAGTGGTTCGCGAAGTTCATAGCAGGAGAGAACAGTCTGGAGGACCAGTCGAGCTGGGATCGTCCTCAGAAAGCTTCATTAATCTTGCTCAATGCATCACTAGCATATTCCCCTACGCGCCATTCGTGCATGATTAGCAGCAACTTTGTTCCTACTACAGCTCGGTCTTAAAATCAAGTTTAGGCAAGTTGCATACCAAAACGCTCAGAAGAAAATGCGCAATTGAACGACACCAAAACCATGTAATTTCATTGCAAAAATCGCATTAAAAAACCAAAATAGCATGAACTTTCGGCACAACCTATCATAGGAGATGGAATGCTCGAGTGGCTAGTGACGCTCGGTGTGGAGTTGATCCTCTCCTCCCAACAACTTCCGGCAACCAGTTCTCGAACGCTTTAGCCTGGCTATTCTCGAAATAACAAGACCTGCCCAACCAGTACTTTACGATTTTCATAACGAAGACGAAATCATAAGCTAGCGATCATTGCGAGGAGCCGAATCAAATGCTGAAAGTACTGGGACACGCACTACGTAAATGCAAAGACAGGTTGTATAAAAAGCGGTGATCTGCTCATTTAAACATTTTAGCGGCCGGAGAGCAAAATCGTCGAAATGTTAGCCATCGATTCTAAAGACGATATATCAACCTCGCGCCAAGTTCTATATCAAGGCAGTGTGAGATGTCTTCATATCTGACGCCGCGTCTTATTAGAATTGATCTCTCGATTCAGTCTTCAAGAAGTTACCATGTGAACAATTTCAAGTGAAGTCACTTACCCTGCTTACCCAATTCCGTTCTCCTAATGAATCGTACATGAATGCCGTCACATAGTAAGGGTCCCATGTTGTTTGCCCATTTGCCAATGCTACCGTCAGTGCCGAGATCAACGCTTGTCTTTCAGGACTCATTGGTTTCATACGACACATCAGATTCAGAAGACATTTTTGTAATGCTGTGTGCTGGATATTCACGACGATTCAACTGTCCAAAGACCAAAAATAGTGTAAAACGACGTGGCCCACTTGGATCTTTTCGTAGTGTTCCTTTATGGTAACAGCTACAACGGTGAGCAGTTGATATTCGATACAAAATTTGTTTTGATCCGTTCGTTTGTCAATGAATGTTCGAATGGCGGCAGTGAGTAATCGAGCTAACTGAAAAAAGTGCTATAAATGCTAGTAATCATAATATTTGACGACCAAAATGGATCTTCTGAGTAAATCCCACTAAAACACTTATTCTGGCTCTCGAATGTAATCTACATCTATTGTATGACTACCACAAGATACAAGATATCAAATGGAAGAATGAAGAAAAAAACCACTGGGGAGGGGGGGGGGGGGGACTAGAAGCTAGGCATAACCTGTAAATAAGAATGGTTCGTCTAAGATTGGAATTAGGAATATGTCAAAAAGCCACAAGATTTATACAATCTTACGTTGAATCACATACTTATCCCCAGTCTCACATCTGAGACTTGATGCCAAAAGCTCTTTCTTAGCAACTTTTGCTATAGTTCGATAACGAGAAAAAAAATAAAAAAGAGTCGGTTTGTAGCAGGGACTCTCCTTTTTCTATTCAAGAGCTAGATACGGCCTTTGGAAACGATTATTTGCTTTTTTCAAACTCATTCATGCCAGTTAGTGAACGAAGTTTGAAATCCTGAAACTCAAAACTGGGGGCCGTAGCCGTGTGGTTGTGATGTTCGTCGCGGTGCGACGCGGGCTAATCTCCACATCTCAACTTCTCCCCGGCAGTCAACAACTAGCGCCTTATGGAACGCCAAAGTCAGGCTATCCTCGGGACTGCACGGGACACGCTCAACCATTATTCTACGACGTTCAAGAATAAGACGAAAAAGCGAATTGAGTGCTAGAAGTAGTGGGTACGTGCAGTGGAAAAAAAAACACTGGGAAAGGGATCAAACAAAAGGCAAATAAATTAAAACTACGAAGAAATTCAAGAGCAAATAATGTCATCTATACGCACATCAGCAACAAATATGAGTACATTTTCCTGTTCTAGTGGACAAAGATCATTTTTGGACAAAGATCAAAGATCAAGACTTGAGGTGATTATTATTTTTACTCGGAGTCGATTTCTTTAGAGGATTATTTAGCCTCAAGGAATCGATGGAACCGAGGGAGGGTGCTACTGATGAGTCCCAATAGGACGAAATAGGCGCCTATATAGCACTAGACCTTTCGGTTCAAAACAAGTAATATCCTTATCAGATTAAATCATTTTGAGCGGGTCTGTAAAAAAGCAGTCGATAGCAGAAGATCATTTTTTCAATTACTTTCACGCTCGAAATCGTAGCCTCAACGAGGAAAGTTACAAAAGTGGAATATTTGGGCTCCATAAAGTCAAAATTTCATCCCAGTAATTCAAGAGCTCTTGTACACTACAGATTAGTAGATCGTGATAATTTCCGGTTCAAATGATTGAGTTCTCTTTCAGCTGAGAAATGCTGACTTAACCTTTCTGAGATGGGGCCTTTTTCGCTTTCCGCTAGACTTTCAGTTGTCATTCGATAGCTTCAAACTCGTCAATTCTCAAACTGCACTTGGTTTTTGTGAAATACTTGTTGGTACCTTTCAGCCGATTCTGGCTAAAATCTCGCCTAAATATTCAATACAGTTTATAGAACGTTCTAAGCCTTTCAGAGGTTTGGTGCGCTAGTGGCTTACGTAAGCTTAGGCGTTTTCGTACACCTCAGCAAAGCCACATGCCCGATGCCCCATCCCGACTGACGACAGCGGTGCCACAGATGAATCAATCTAGACAAAGTGAAATATAACTGAATGTTGCGGTCTAAACTAATTCCACTCGATGACGTATGGCTGTTACGAAGCATAAACAATACCTTTCAATCGAATGTGGTTGAAACCTCGCTAAAAAATTAATATACCCAATAATGTGGAGTGCTGTGCAAAAAAGTTTACGTCAGAAGGATCTGAACCCAGATCTCACTCTTTCCGGGAGCGTATGCTATCCGTTGCACCATCGACGGGTTCGAATCCCGCCTGACGCAAACGTTTCTGCACAGCACTCCACATTATTGCGTATATTATAAGACTATGACACCGCAAGAAACGGTCAAGTAATAGCCATCCATCCCTCCGGGGTCGGTGAGTTGGTACCAGACAAGTCTGAGACTTGTCTGGGACGATAAGAAGCACTGACTCGGTTCAGCGGGAGGTCACCACGAGTCATTGTAAAGGCTAGATATGTATTCAATCACCTCAAACGAAGTTAAAAATTGAAATCGAATGCATGGCGCATCCCTCAGGGATTGATCAATGCCGAGAGCTTTATCCTTTAGAGGTCTTATAAACGTGTTGCAAAAATTCAATATAGTTTGATAGAATGTTGCTACTATGAGCAGGGGTCAGCCGTAGGGCATGTGGCACTGATAAGAGATGGAAGAATGGTGAAGCGTATGTAAGCCACTAGCTACTAAACCACTGAAAGGCTCAATCAATCTATCAGACTCATTAGTGCGCTGTAGCAGCGAAGAGGGTATTACGTTTCACCTTCAGCACGGATTATTTGCACGGCCAGTATATGTTCTTGGTTATTCACAAAGATGACTCCGAAAATGGATTTGATTTTTGAAGAGGTTTCTACAGAGCGCTGTGGGGGCGAAAAGATCACGTTTCACACTCGAAGTAATTGGCCTGTCGCTTGAACCTCAGATCAGGCTCTTTACACTGTGAGATACAAGGGTGAGAAACTTTTGAAAGTTCAGAAAATTTCGTGGCGTATCAGAGTATCAAAAAATAAATCAAAATGTTTTAAAGGCAGAGAATGAAATCTTGACTAATTGAAAAAAAAACAGCGCGCATGGAGCTGCGCGCGCGATTTCAACTGCAGCCTCGGAAAGGAAATTTTCGTTATTATCTAAACAATTTCTCCCTTATTTCAATTAAATTCTTGAGTTATGTGCCAAAATAGTGAAAAAGACTCTTCGCTACCGTCCCATAGGTATTAAGCTTAAATTATCACTTTAAGTTGCCGAATAAACTCGCTATGAAGTTCAAGTGATGGGTGACTACTCCAAGTCTAAAACGTAGCATTCTTTCGTTCTTGAGGCAAAACCCTTTCCAGATTCGTACCTAGTTTCAGAATCACCGAGATTCATGCTATCGAACAAGCACTGAAAATCTGATAAAAAGCCATCCACACATACTATTCGAGAAAAAAAAGCACCGAAGGTAAAGAGTAATTTCATTTTTGCCGTTGCAAGGCATTAAGACTTTTTCAAAAACAAAGAAGGGTAGTATTGACATCGTCGTTTCGCAAGCCATCGAATGAGCACCAAAAGTCTGATGGATTTGCAATGGCCGGCTAAAAATCCAAGGAAGTACACGTGCATTGCTTGCGGAAACGCACGTCGTCCGCAAAGGGGTCGAAGCTGCTAGCACCGTTACTTTTGCATCGTGGAAGTGAAAATGAGATCATGTGAGATTCCAAGAATTGAGGATTGAAAACAGGATTCTTCACGAACAACGTAGATTCCCACACTGCCAGTAAGACAGCTTTCAAAATGAAAAATTTAGCAGTCAGAATTCTTTCTATTTAACTGCCACTTGCAGTGGCATGATGTTATGGTATACCCAAAAATGTGAAGTGCTGTGCAGAAACATTTGCGTCAGCTGGGATTCGAACCTAGATCTCACTCTTTCCGGGAGCGTATGCTAACCTCTGCACCACCGACGATCGTTTTGCTCGCTCGACCGGAAAGATTGAGATCTGGGTTCGAATCCCGGCTGACGCAAATGTTCTTGCACAGCACTCCTTATTGGGAAAAATCTAGGTGAAAGGAAGAAAAGTCCTCACTTTATTGAATTTTCCTTGCTCGATTGTTTCTTGGATTAATGTACTATACGTCGAGAAATCAATCGTGGTCATTTCACAAAAAACTCTCCATGATTCGTCCAGTGTCGGTCGACTTCCAACAACGGACGCTCCAGCTAAATATCGCCGTATTAATAATATAAAAAAAGTCCATCAAAACGTGATTTCGCACTCCTAAACGAATAGTAGATCTAAAGAATTGCGATAATACTTATAAACTCCATAATGAAACATAAGACGAAAATTTCTAGATTAAACAAATAAAAATCAACCAACAAGCCGCTCCCGACGACTGAGACGATGAGGACGGGAAGAGCGCCTAAATTCGATGAGTTTCTTCTATAAGTTTGCAATGAATCTTACTTTCTCATGTCATCCTATCTAAAAAAAAATCCCTATTCGATAGCTGATATATCTCTCCAAACTGCTCAGCTAACAATTTAATGTAAATTTCTTTATAAGATTTCCTTAATTCCTTCTTATAAGTGAACTGTGTGAAGAAATATCTTGGTTAAACCTTTCGGAACCGTGTACAAAACTCTCTGAGTCTCTCACGCCTCGTGCGCTGCGTCTAACCTAGCGTGCCATTGTTAGGCGCAACGCCCTGGGGACTAGAGACACAGAGGGTGGGGTCCATGGTCCCGAACGGGTTGGCGTTCACACACTTAATACCTAAAATTTTTGAATAATAAAAGTCGAAATCACCTTTGCTGATACTTTTACAGGTTTCGCTGCCACACTTTTCGGCGCTAGTACACCAGACGGTAAAGTTTTCATCAGACTTTTGGTTTTTCCTTTCTGTTTGAGGGGAAACATCCTGGAAGCTGCCTTAAAATGGGCAACCAAGAAAAAACCAGACCTGAAATTGCTACTACACGAATTTAAACACACAATTATATAAGATCTGTACAAATCGACGAATAAAACTAATGAATGACGGTAAGATATACTCGATTTGTACCGAAAAGTATCGAAAATGATGCGACGTTTGTTGGAAAAAAAAGTTTACCAACAGAATTCGAGCGGGAATCACCTCCGATACAAAGAGATTTTCAATTGTTACATCTCTGTAGAATGACGAAACCAAGGAGCTGTGCGTGTCTGGCACAATGGTTAGAGGTGCAGTGTGACAAACGCGTAGTCGATGGTTCGATCACGTGCCTAAGCAGTCTCACCAAGCATTGCATCACTCCATAGTTGGTGCGAATAGATTTCGAACTTGTGAGTCACTGTGAAGGCCAGATATGCACTCAATCACCTTTGCGATGTTACGCGTGGAATCGAATGCGTGACGCAACGTTCAGTGACTGACCAAAGCCGCGTACTTTTTCCTTTTTCTCCTTACCCAGAAGCTCAATTTCGAGAATCTCCGAGTTATCAGAAGAAGAAATTTTCCTGAAATCTTCTTGAACTTAGCCTTCTCCGGGTTTGCCGTCTCGCAAAAGCGGTATCTCAAAGATTTCTAAGGGTTTTCTCGTGCGCTTTCAACTGTCCCTAAGGCGTTTCCGCTTGATAAAGATTGTCGATCAACTTGAATTTCTTGGAATAATTTCATTCGTGGTGCTGCTCGGCTTCACGGCGGACATTCGTCGGTTTTTACAAACTGGAAGAAGTCTTTACTAGACAAATCTAGCAGGAAAATGGTGATCTCGAGGGGAAGGAAGGCTTGTTTGGCCAGGAGATGAGCCGATCCAGCGCGGGTTCTATGTCCTTATAACCAAATGCTCCATACCTATTCAACTTGGCTTCTCAATAGATAGATACAAACCATTTATTCCTGGCTAAGTAAGATGAGTCGGATGCAGAGATATTCGTTGTATATCAGAGAAGGCGGGTAGCGCATCGGTTATCGATGGAGGCCTATGAGAAAGATAGTGATGAACAAGGCGCTGGTTCAATCACCCTCAAAGCGTACCACCTAAGACACAACAGCGATTGCAAAACGATGGATTACTTTTTCAACAATAAACTATGATAGCGTATGCCTTGCAATTATTTTTGAGCCACGCATGTCAGTGGTCTGTCAAACAGGGCTGACTTATAGAGCTCTATAAGTTTCTATAAGTCAGCCCTGTTTGACAGACCACTGACATGCGTGGCTCAAAAATGACTGCAAGGCATATTGAAACTTGAGCTGTGGTCTTAAGAAAACACTCGAAACGAAAGTTATGATAGCGTAAATGTTAATCGGATAGTTTGTCCTCGTGAAGATAATCCTGAACTGAAGTGCACTGTACAAATGAGATCGCTTCATTCACTCAGTGTTCCACTCACTGGATTCAATTCGATACGAAAGCGAAGAGCCGCATTGGAAGACGAAACAGTTGTGAACAATCGATTTGATTGGTTGGGGCTCTGAATGGGACGTGGAGGTCCAGAATAGTAAAATGAAGCTACCCGATAGTGTAGAATGCTGTGCAAAAGACTGCGCCAGCCGGGATTCGAACCCAGATCTCACTCTTTCCGGGAGCGTATGCTAACCGTTGCACCACTGACGCTCGTTTTGCACAGCACTCTTTCTACGCTACAATGCGTTATCTGTCAACAGCCAACCGTCTACGATCTGGCGGGGTAGTCGTCAACGACACTGAACCGACTTTTTTAGAATGAAGCTCTCGGCGTTGATGAATCCTTAAGGAATGCGCCATCAAGCACTCGTCACCATCAAGCAACGTCTAAGGTAACTGCGTGCATATTTGGCCTTTACGATGACTCTTGGTGATCTACCGATATACCGAGTCAATGCTGTTATCCTACCAAACAAGGCTGACACTAACTAATTCACTGACCTCGGATGAATGCAAGGCTTGTGAACACTGATCGCAGGATCGAACCATCGACTGATCGGCTGTGTGTCGCAGAGCACCTCTAAACACTGCGCCACAAGAGCAGTAGTCTTCCAGAGCAGTAGTCGACAGGAAATTTCGATAAGAATCTCGTGTCAGCTGATTAATGGAAAGGAAAATCATAGATTGTACACTCACGACGACGTGTGGAGTGAAAGAGGAGTTTCAAAAAAAGTGATTTAGGAAATCTATGATGATTCTTGAAGTGGAATTCACTGGATCGGAATCCGACTAATAACCATTTACTACTTCGAATTACATTTTACAAAAGATTAGAAGGTTTTTTGGATATAACGGCCAGGATAAGCTTGGATTTCCCACGAATATGAATGTCCTTGAGGGCGAAAATAAGAAAAAAAAATCATGGTTTCTAGAATATTTAGAGTGCCTGACAAAGTTGATGGCTCAAAAAACTAGTGCGAATTCATTACAAACCTACCGTAAATGCAATTATTATCGCTTAATTTCACATTTTTTGTCTATATAAATTGATATGATCGAGTTCTAGCCATTCAAAAGAGTTTCGGATGGGTGTGGGACTGAACGAACGTCGAGCCACGCCGAGCACCACTAGCCACTCGGCCAGCGCTCGCTCTCCCATCCTTCCTCTCTATAAGAATGAAGGATATAGCTCTCGACGTTGATCAAATCCTGGAGGGTGCGTCATGCATTCGCCTTCGATTCTTGACCTCGTTTGAGATGACTGAATGCATATCTGGCCTTTACAATTGCTTGCGGTGGCCTCCCGCTCTATTTGGTCAGTGCTGCTTATCCATCAAGATAAGTCTGAGACCAGTCCAGCACCAATTTACCGACTCCGTAAAGATGGATGGTTTGGTGAGCCATGAGCGCGAGATCGAACCATCGACCTCGTGTGCGACACAGGCACCTCTAACCACTGCGCCACCTGCGCTCTACTAGTTATTATTCCATTATTTTATTGCTTGTGATATATCATTATATTATTTCAATAATAGCACAAAAACCATCCAGAGATGAGGGGATACACCGGACTCGCCGTTCGAAATGAATCAGAAATGATAAAACGACACACGCCGTCAAAAATTCGCAGTTGTTCCGTAGTTGCGGACCTGACCGAGTACGAATTCCAATTTTATGAACATCTGCCCCCTCTTTTTTTGGAAGATTTGTGTTTGAAATAAAGTATTAGCTGCGCCTAGGATGTTTTTGAGCGGCATCCTAAGATGGCATGGGGTAGGCAATGACCCGAGCGGTTAGTGATGCTTGGCGCGGGTTGATCCCCCGCACCTTCAAACCTGTCCTGCAGTCGATCATCAAACGCGCCGGCCTGGCTATCCTTGAGACTGCAAAGAGTATTGATCTATACCCAAGTAGATCTACAGATTGGGCGGGGAGTACCCGAGTAGTAATCTCGGGTTGGAGCGTTCCCACTCGAATTCCGAGACGTGAAGTGCTCCCAGACAAATCAGCCACCAAATTCTCAATCTTAAGTGGATGAAAGGCTTGTGCGGGGTGAATGCAGCACCGTCATTGTTCTGCCTACCTACTGGGACCACGCTCGCTGCCTCTCAACTGCTGCACCCAATCCCACAAACTTCTCAGTTTTCCCCTGTTGTAGAGTGATGTTCAAAACTTTTGCTTCAGTTGGGACTCGAACCCGCATTTCACTCTATCCGGAGGCGCCTGCTCGAACCGTTGCACTACCGACGCCTGTTTTGACACCACTCTTTCTGCGCTAAAACGCGTCCATCTGTCAGCAACCAACCGTCAATGGCATGGCGCAGGTAGTCGCTATCGACATTGAACCCACTTATGCTAGACAGATAAGGGGTATTAGATGATCAAACAGATTTCCCTTCTATTCAATCGTTTCCAGTGGTGGTACGATGTTGTAAGTATGCTCATCAATGTCGATAGCGACTACCCGGTGCCATACCGTTGACGGTTAGTTGCTGACAGATAGATGCGTTGCAACGCAAAAGGAGTGGTGTCAAAACAGGAGGCGGTAATGCAACGGTTCGAGAAGCCGCCTCCGGATAGGGTGAAATGCGGGTTCGAGCCCCAACTGACGCAAAAGTTTTGCACATCACGCTACATCACTGGGTATATTTATAACGTCATACCACCATTTGAAGCTGTTAAAAAGTAAGGATCTGGTTTGATCTTCTCAGTTTTATCGTCCTACATGCAGACTCGGCAATTCAGGCCGAATTTCCCACCTAGGTTTTTTGCCCGAAGCTAATAGTCGATGTCCCAGCTATGCCAACCTTCCCAACGGCCTGACTCGTCTACGTCCGAGCATGTGCAAACAGTCTAACCATTCAGTCTTGCTCCGTTCTTAGCTTCGACATTGCTGGTTTCTTTGTCTAACAAGTTAGCATATGATTGTTGAATATTTTACGGCCTTTTTTTCATGTAATAACTCGCTTGCATCCACCCTTACTTCTCCTTCAGTCACTTCATGGAGTAGTTTCGGTAATTAGCTTCCACTTTCCCCAACCATCGTTTGCTTCTTCCATTTTCAATTCGTGAAATAGTATTCAGCTGTTAGCTTATCGTTCCTATCTCCATTGTTTTCTTAGATAATGGTTTCGTAGACTTATCTTCAGCTAACCTTATCGATGTCGTTAACTTGTGCGTTGAACTGTTAACTCATGTAAAATTGCTAATTTCAGATGTACAAATACGCAAGCTGGTGGATTAGTCACAAATCAAGAGCTCAACAATCAAAAGTCCCGCGTTCCGATTCCAAAAGACGAGCGAACCAGTGACGAAGTACACACGTTTGAATTCATGCACAAGCGTGCCGAGTACTTCCATGGCTACCCAAACGGCAGATCTTCCACGGCATAAACAGCATGTCATCTACGACCTAATTGACAGATCGTACACTGTCTAGTTGGCAAATCAGTCACGGCCTAGAAATCAGTTATAGCCGAAACGGCAGATCATCTACAACCTAATCGGCAAATCGTCAATGGCCCAAGCGGCAAATCATCTAACGATGTGGCAAAAAGGCATCTCAAATCCACAGTCCACGCACTCAGCGACGTAAATCGCAACACATTGTCTCTAATGCTAATTGTACGCTATTTCTCTAAATCGTTGAAGCGCCCATAAACCATGTCCAGTAATCTACATGATAGCAAAATAGTCAACTAGGCTGGAACTGAAGAAACACACTTTGAACGCTATAAAGGCGCATCGTAGTCAATGAGGTCAAATGAATACAGTCAAAATAGTGCGCAAGAAGTATTCTCGCCTGTGACAATCTAGACCCAAGTCTCAAAGGAGGAGGCAAACTTTGACGGATTGTCCATACGGATTTTGTCTCTACCAATAGAAGACATTCCACGATGGATGGTAGGAGTTATCGTTGGCAGTGCTTATCCATTCCAAATGCTCAAGATTTTATGAAATATTACTTTTAGTTGAGGGACAAAGGGGCGAAACTTTAGTGAATCATGATGGGCATGCTGAACAAGATAGAACGGTACAGGATTGAGACAATACAATGGGAAATGAAAAACGATAGATGAGCGCATGATAATATAGAAGAATCGTGCATTGATTACCGACATGATACAACGCTTTGAGGCTTTTGGGTTTGTTATTTCAATCCTTCAATATCTAAATAGGGTTTATTCATAAGCGTTCCGCTAGCTGCTCTATGTTTCTACCTTTTGAAGTACAAAAGCAATTTGTGTAATGACATTTGCTAAGCAACTTGTTTATGTGTGTATGAAATCGCCTGTTTTGTCCCTTACTGGACCTAAAATTACAAACTAGGTTCTTTTCTACTAATATGTGAGTTTTTTTTTTGTTACATTCTCGTGTCTTCCTCCGCTTTATTCGTTATTTCAGAGACACCGACCACGCTCGTTGCCTCTTAACTGCTGCAGCCACCCCTACAAACTTCTCTGTTTCATCGTTCTGCAAACAGACTAAACAATTCCCTCCGAGTTTTGTACCTAGGGTTAATGTCAAAGGCAAACGATAGGCTATAAGCCAGCTAAACCAGGTGGCCCAGCGACCTGATTAGCTCACATTCGGATGCGGCCAGTCCCTCCCTAGTTGATGGTACTTTCTAAGCGTTAAAATCGTTTGCTTTTTTGTCTCACAAATTAGGATGTGACTGTTCAATATTTTCTGTCCCTTATTCTCGTAAAAACTTTCTCGCACTCACCCTTACTTCTCCATCAGTCACTTCGCGGAGTAATTTTAGCTATTAGCTTATACTTCTCAAGATCATCATTTGTTCCCTTCATTTTCGCTTCGTAAAGTAGTTAGCTTGTCGTTCTCACGTCTATTGTTTCCTTAGATAGACGTATCATAGCTCCATCGTCTCCTAACAATCTTATCAATGTCGTGAACTCGAACGTTAATCCATCAGCACATATAAAATCGTTAGTTTCCATTGTACATTGTACAATTTATACAAGCTGGTGGATTTGTCCGACGTTACATACCCTGTATGCCAATATAGCTGTATTTGTCCATAGTCTACGCATTTGTTAACACGTCTGTGTTGCTATTTATGTTATAATTATCGATATAAAGGTCTAATTACACAAGTTCTAGTTGTACAAATTGTATATGTGCGATATACTCCGTTTCGCAGATCAATACTTTTGTTACTGAATTGCCAATTATTCAGAAAAATCAATTAATTAGCAATAGACATCATGACAGTCAAATGCAACCTTTTGTTGGGCAAAGGTTATATATCTTTTCAGACGAATGAGGCTGACGTTCAAATAAGTCGCTGAGGTCACTTATGGGCTGGTTGTAGTATTTAAAAGTTTTCTCCCGCAAACGCTGCTTCAAGGCGCGGAAGAGAGGATAATCCGATGGAGCATTATCAACGCTAAAGGATAGATGTGGTACCGTGGTCCAGTTCAGTTTCTCCAAAAAGAGAGTCGACTTTTCAATGGTAGGTGATAAGTCATTGTGTGAAGTCTCCACTGAGCCATCATTTCCGCTAGCTTATTTCATTTAGAGGGCGAGCCATGGTGCTACGGCCGTATCCAAGTTTCTAACCAAGCTATCTGATAATTCTCCAACATACTGCAGCCTCCTGGGAATAACCCGATCTGGGATGCAAAAAAATCTGAATGAAACATTAATGCGAAAAAAGTTATGGAGCAATCTTATACACAGTGTATACAAATATGTATCGAATAATAGAATGTCTATGTGCGTATGTATGTCTTATATGTGTATCTAAATGAATTCATATATAATTTGCAAAAATTCTTTGGTTGTATCGCTTTTATAACAGTGTTACGTGGTAATTCATTACAAAAAGGAACAGAGCAACAGTATCGGTAGCGTACTGGTTAACATGGGCCATCGGTAAGGGTGCAGCACGGGTTCATCTCTCGTCCGAGATTCTTCAGAGGTTCGTATACCACTCAGCCTTCTTGCACATGTAGCTGTATATCATATACTGATATACTAGTGGTAAAACAGAAGATTTCGTGCAGATCGATTTATAATAGTTGCTATTCCTCTATAATACTACACGTTTTTGTGGTGATGACGTCAAACTTCAATTACATTCATCTTTTTTCATGTAATGCAATAATCTCATTGTATATTGATTTTTGCAAATGCAATCGGAACAGTGCCAAAGAAGCCTTTCAAAGGGTTTTAGCTCAGAGCCTTCACATAACATGAAACGCCATGGAATAATTTGTTTGGAAGAGCCACCTGTTTATCTGATGTGTTCGCGAACGATGGTAAAAAAGACACCGCTAAAGAATGTTTTCCGCGACAGTCATAAGCTAAGCCAAACAACGTCTTCACCACGATGAATTTCAACGGTCTTGTTGGTCACTGTCCTAATCGTTTCCGTAGTATCGTTGTGGTCCTCTCGTTTCTTAAGCTTTAACCCTTCGAGAATCACGTGGGACGTCTCGTTTTACACCACGCGACGTCAAGTCGCACTTAGCTACTGTGATGGCGACGCCGCGCTCCGTGAGAAACGCGGCGCATCTCGTGAAAAGACAAAAGCAGAGAGCATGGCTTCCACGCCGTCTCCATCTGTTTTCTCACGAGACATGATCGCATAGCTGTCTGCCAGAGCGCAATGGTAAGGTGCTCTGCGTCGCATGCAAGATTGATGGCTCGGTCCTGCGCTCGTGACTCATAAAGCTATCCGTCCCTCTGGGGTGCAAATTGGTACTAGACTTGCCTGGGAAAATAACAGCACTGACTAACATGCTTGGTAGGTCACCGAAAGTCATTGTGAAGGTCAGATATTGGTGCGTCCATTGAAGAGGAGTGGGAGAAGGACTTATACTAACAGGCCTTCCAAAACCACTTACGCGTGATCTCATTAACGTTATTCGTAGAGGTGAGAACTGGATGAGGTACAAATATGAAAGTTAGTCATTCCTACAATGACAAGGATTCTAGCAATGAATGATGTTCAAAGTTCAGGTCGACTAAAGAATTCCCTTGTATTGCGATTTATAAAATTATTTTTACCGAACAAGTCTTGTTCTTGTAATTGTTTCCGCATAATCTTATCATTTAATTCGAATTATAGCCTCTGGTTGCATCCCAGGAACTGGTTGTCCATACCCACGGCGTGTTCTCCTCTGCCTCTTCTTTCACTCTCAGTTTTCTCACGTGCTCAATCAGCTACTGTAACGGCGGCGTCCCATTTCGTGAAAATGAAGTCACTCGTGGGAACGCAGACGCAAGCACGACATTCTCGTACAGAGATGCCGCCCTTTAGAAGTGCCGACGCTGCCAGTTTTATTATTCTTTTTCAACTGTGTTTGTTTCTTATCTGACCATAGGCATGTAGGACCATGTAACCATGAAAAATTTCAAGTCTGGCGCACCTAAGTAGCTTATGAATGCCCATTAAATGCTGGATGGTTGGACAAAATTCAGTATGTTGATTTACCTGCTCTAAGAAGTGAGGTAAATTAGCGAGATGCTGTTCAATGCTCACAAAGCCTTGGTCTTTTCTCTTGGCTTGGAAATCTGGTATCAGACTTGTTTGGGGCCCTCCAGAAGTTGACGACTGTGTGTGTAATGAAGACGGATCAGGATGAATTTAGCGTCTAACCACTGATTTTCCGCCGCAAGAACTATACTGTCAGATCTACACATGTCACGTACGACTCATAATGCTTTTCATTAGCAACAATTTTTGTGGTGATGCCTTGATACAAGTGTTCTTGCGGAACTCTGTTGAATGGACAAAATCCTACCATCCTTTTCATCCGTTATTATATCGCACTTTTGTACCCTCTGCACCTGCAACGCTTAGTGACACAATGAACAAAAAAAAAACATTTTGTATCTTGTCAAATGTGCGTGATTTTTCTTCCAAGTCGCTTTAACTACGTTATCGATAGGATAGAAAAGTATTCTGGAAAAATAAAAAACTAATCTTCATTCAAAGCTTCACGAGGCTGGTATCTTTTTTCCCACTCGGTTGTTCTTCTTTTCGGTCGATGGGTTTTCTTGGTTGCTTTGGCTAACGTTTCGGCAAATACGCGTTCTTCAGAGCCTGTACGTATTATTCGTTGTAACGTTACTTATATGACTATAAACTGCGAAAAGAAAATTGAAAGTTTAGGGCATTAATAAGGGATAATCGAATCAGGGAAAACCACTCACCGTGCAATCTAGTCTAGGGACTACCTGTGTTGTTAGCGCAGGGTGATGCATGAGCCCGCTCCCCATGTCACTAGGTCAAATTAATCATAGGTGTCAGCTTATACTCAGGCTAGAAAATCCAATCTGAGATAAGGTGCCATGTGGTTGTTTATGTTAAAGTACTCTCCATTATGTTCATCTGAGGGTTTCTGGAATTTATCCCGAAAGCTTGAAGGGTTTTTCGCACCAATGTTTCCAATTTGTGCCCTAGGATTTTAACTACTACCTCGAAGTCCTCATCGTTGTGTCTTTGTATCCTGTGTGTACCTAGAGGTTTACATGAGTCTTTATTTGTTTTCCGTTCTAGGTGTTCTTCTATGCGATGTGAAGTGGTCTGTCTGTTTCGCCAATGTATTCGCTACCACATGTCTTACAATAATAATGTATACCGTACCTACGCTCATACAGTCGCTATCTCTCCGTTGGGACAATTAACGCAGTCCTTTGTATTACATAGACGGTCACACAAGCGGTTTCGGACTAATTGACGAGGTAGGTTTTAGGAGAATTTCTACAATTCCTACAGAATCTTCTATACCACTGTTTTTAGACACAGTGGCTACAATACAAAATATTATCGCAAGCGTAGTAACAAAATTTTCATCACTAGACTAGCGCGAAAAATAGCCATTTCTAATGGGTACTAAAAAAAACAGCAGCTAACGTTAGGCCGAAAAGGAGCGAAAAGCCTTGCTGAGAAAACAACAGGGCGCCGCACCTAAATGATAAGGTGCCTCTTATACTACCTTTCATAGGAGGCGAAGTAAGTTTCGCTACTAAAAAGTGTCTGAAAATCAGTGGTCTAGAAGATTCGTAGGAATTGTGGAAATTCCTCCTAAACACTGCGTCGTCAATTAGTTCCGAACCTCTTGTTGACCGTCTATGTGATACAAAGGACTGCGCTGTTTGTACCAGCGGTAGAGACGGCGACTGCATGAGAGTAGGTATAATGTACTTAATCTCCTTGTAAGATATGTGGTGACGAATACATTGGCGAAACAGACAGACCACTTCACATCCGCATGAAAGAACATGTAGACGGTAAAACAAATGAAGACCCAGTAAACCTCTAGGTACACAGGATACAAAGTGACAACGATGGCGACTTCGAGGTAGTCAATTAAAATTTTAAGACACGAATCGAAAACATCGGCGCGAAAAATCTTTGAAGCTTTTTGGATAATTACAGAAATTCGCAAATGCACGAAAAGGGAGCGTGCCTCAACATTACTAATAACATGGCACCTTATCTCAGATTGATTTTCTAGCCTGGGTATAAGCTGACACCTATGGTTGAATTGACCCTAGCGACATGTGGAGGCGGGTTCGTACGTCACCCTGCGCTAACAACATAGGTATTTCTGGACTAAACTGCACGCTGAGTGGTTTTCCTTGCAACTATTATCGCTTTTTAATGCCCTAGAAGTTCAATCAGTCTTTTCTCACAGTACACAGTTTTATAAGTAACGTTACAATAAATAATACATTCAGACTCTGAAGAAAGGCGTATTTGCCGAAACGTCAGCCATAAGCAGCCAAGAATACCCATCGACCGGAAAGAAGAACAATCGATCAGGGAGAAAGATACCAACCTCGTGAAGCGCAAAATAAAGATTAGTCATAAGCTTTTCATCTCATTTTCACATGTTATATTGTTAACATGATGAGGCTTCGAGAAAGTCGGTCTTTCGAACTATTCTGAAAAATCCGTTTGACAGAGCATGAAACCTAAAAATAATGAATTGCTATAAAATCACTAGAGGCCGTCATAACCATACTCGCCTGTGCGATGTAAATCAACTTACGTAGGACTCCATTATTGACAAGTTTTTTCAAAATTTGCTTCCATTTCACTCCACGTTTTTGTGCGGATGGAGTGTCCATTAGGTTGTCTCCTTCTGTGTTGTTAATGTGCACTAATGGTCATACCCCTTTCACCTTGAGCTAGCTGTCGAGTTTTGAAGTTCCGTTTCTTTTTTGTTAGGTGCTGACGTAAGATGTGCGGTTCACTTCAACATGGGAGAGTTGTGCCTGAGTCGCTTTGAAATCTTCAATACCCATTCAGAAGTGGTTGAGAAAACGTTTGATCGGTAACGTTTGTCCAAACCCTGGCGTGTTCATTCTCTTCGTGGCACTGTGCTATGATCTAAACGTGCTGCTTTTGTTGATTTCTTCGTCAAAATTCACTGTTCTGCGGCATTGCTGATTGGTGGTCAAGTCTCTGCACAAGAAATTCAGTGATCGAGCCATTGCACCAATGATTCAGCGTTAGGCCAGTGACTCTAGAAATATCGTTATTCAGTAGGTCGGCTGTGCGTGCCGTCTAACGAGTCAGCTGACGGTGCAAATCGTTACGCACTAGTGGGATGAATTGTTAATAGCAAGTGATGATGCTTTTCGCACTTCTTTTCTTATGGGCAGAGTTAAGATGGGTTGGTTTTAGCTTAGCAAATGGCGGAATGTTTTTATTCTCTCGGATGCAGACGCGAAACATCCAAATACGTGGTGCAAAAAGCCATTTATATCACGTCACAGATATGCAAGAACATCTTACGAATTGGCAAGCAACCAATTGACAGAACTGACAAAAACATCATAAAACTCTTTTGGTTACTAATAAATATAACTGGTATAGGATATACTCAATAATGTAGAAACAAGAACAATTCGAGGGTATAGATATCATGAGCACAATCAAGTCGATAATTGTCTATGCCTTTGATTTGTTCATGTTCGTGTCCTCTAGCTGTCTTGGTGGCTCGAACTGTGTGAAAGTATGAATCTGAAATAAATTTCATCACCGAAATCGTCACCGTTATGGATGTGTCAATGGCGCTACTGGCTCTATCGAAGCTCTCTTTCATTTCGCGTTCATTGAATCATAATAATCGTTACCTTTATTGTATACATATTGCTACTTTGTGTAGTTTCTGTTTCCTGTTTTGTGAGTCTGATAGCTTAACCCAAATCATAAAACTCTTGAATATTATGTCAAGCTGAGCGCATGCAGTTGTTAGCGGTGCTCTGCGTCGCACACGAGGTCAATGGTTCGATTTCACGCTCGTGGCTCATCAAGTCATCCATCCTTCCGAGGTCGGTAAATTGGTACCAGACTGGTCTCAGGCTTGTGTGGGAGGATAAACAGCACTGACTCGACTCAGCGGGTGGCCATCGCGAGTCATTGTAAAGGCCAGATATGCATTCAATCACCTCAAACGATGTTGAAAATTGAAGACGAATGCATGGCGCGTCCCTCAGGAATTGATCAACGCCAAGAGCTTTAGCCTTTTATTTATGTCCAGCTGGTAGATGAATAATATTTTTGCACCGACACTCAAGTAAAATGGATGTGGCTGGTCTCTAATAGAACTGATGGAGCGTAAGACGACAAAGCGCCTGTGAAGAAGGCGAAAACGCCGAAACACCAGCCATTAATATTGTGCTACACCGAATGATTTTAATTTTCTACAATGTCGAGTCCGCTCATCAGAAAACACGAAATCTTTTGCATAAAATCCATTACTTTATAATTAGATGTGAGCTTGTTGTTTTACAATCTGTTCACTGTTACAGGGAAAATTATCACTCGTTCTGTCCGGGTTCTGAGTGCGTTCGGTTTAATGTGATATCAGCTGAAGGTTGGACAGGCGTTGCTGATGTTTTTCGCATTTTCTAGTTCTCTCCTTCCATGGCGCTAACTTGAAATTGTCGAATAAGCCCTCCATAAACATGTGTCGGAGCTACAGGCCGTCACCGGTGGCTGAGAGATTAGTGATGGAGGCAACCAAACAAGGTGCTCGTTCTGTCTCCTCCCCAACACTCTCTTGCAAACATACGAATACGTCTTTGCTCGGCTTGTTTCAAATTTGCAAGTAGTTTCCACTCTGCTAGCATTCTGTAGCATTCATTAAAGAGTACGAAAATCCTAGAACAGCAACCAAAACAGCAGGTGCGATGTTCGCATGAATGCGAAGAGATGCATCGAAGGCAAGGAGTATTGGGAAACCATACAGTAATAATTGATTATGGATCATACAACAAAGTTTCGTAACGACGTAATGCTACTTCTTAACAGCTGACCATGACTATCGCTGGTCGAGAGCTACAATTGAATCTTTCGTGTAGCCATTATATCGTTAACCTTCAGTACTAGAAAATAGCGGCTGAACGAAAACAGTTTTTGACAAATACAGAAGAGGAACGTGGCACTGAATTGCGCTTGGTGAACCTACCTAGGTCCGACAAAACTGTAATATAATGCTCATTAAAGACCATAGACTCACATAATTGGGTGATTTGCCCAAGGCTGTAGGCTTCTCGTATTTGAAGTATTTGTGGAAGGTATTGAGCACCTAAATATTCGTGACAGGGTTTCTTAGGCACCGTATAGCTATACGAAAATTTATTAGGTTTCTCATAAGTTCTGGCACTAGAGCAATAAATTTGTCAACCAGAAGTAATTGAAATTACCTTAGCACACTATTAAAGCATGCGCCATTAGCCTGACCACATTTCTGCCATTTCTCAGGCAGCAGATCAACATCGCTTTGTGCGGAAATTTCGAAGTTTTCTGTTGGTACAAATTTGACCATACTTGGCGCATCATGGCCGCTCAACGAAGCCTTCAGCGCAGTTTGCTGCTTTACGGTCTCAATTGGAACGCGATGCACAGAATACCTTCAAGAACATCAACCGTGCAATCGCTCAAGGATTTGCGTTCAGGCGAACAACACCTGGACCGCAACAATCGGGCCCTGTCGCGTGGACGTCGCCGCAGTCTCATTTTGCCTCAAGACGACGCAAAGCAACGTATGACGCCACATTGGCAAGGAGGAAGTTGATAGAACTGGGATGAGGCAAAACGAAGTCCGAAACATTAATCATACAACTTTCTTTCAAATCTAAGGATGACGAGTTGTTTGAGCGCGACAATCTTCTGTTAGGCAAGATTACGAAATACGCTGACGAGGTACGACCGAAACACGCACATTGCACTCTATTGGTACCCATAAGAGACCACATGCATGGCTTAAAAATAATTATCAAGCTCACCGATATTTGAGCGTGGTCCAAGAAACATTCGAAACGAATGATTACAATATATTTGATAATCGAGTGGCTCACAGTAAATAGCTGAGTTACTCACCTCATCTTTCAAAGTTTTTAAACGAGCTAGGAAGTTGATGGTTAAAACACCTGAAAACATTTCGTTTCGACCACACTGTTCGATGTGATGACTGTGATGCTTGAAAATGAAACTGGTGTTGTGGCAACACTGTGTATCTCAGGAGATGCCGCTATTTAACACCTTACATTTCGAAGTACTTTGTAACTGTTCTCAAACGTAGTTGTTATATATTGTAAGGTACGATATAAACAGTTCATAACTCCAATATGTGCAACTCGTTCAGCCACATTCATCACAAACAAACGAACCTCGTTGTCCTAACAATGTTGCCATATTACTTATCGTCTCTTCTGTTAAAAACACCTTTACTGGACAAGTAAAATCAGCTTCGAAATCCAGAGAACAAGCATCGAGCAAGATCGCATCAAACCGCTGCCCTAAACATGAATTGTGTTTCTCCCAAGTCTCAGAATCAGTTGCATGACCTATGATTATCTTATGACTCTGCTGAGCTATATAAATGTTTTGCTATTGGGATAGGTTCGATATATTTGGTGACATATTATCGAAAGATAAAACTAGATCCGCGTCATGATTAGGTAGCAAGATGTTCTTAAGCAGCTAAACATTTTTGTAGCTTTTTCTTCGTTGTCTCATGATGTATCACTCAACAGACAATTCTGCTGTAAACTCAAAATATGATTTTCGTTACTTCAGTTGGAAAATCGATTGCGGAGATCTAAATGGCAACGATAATGCTCAAACGGAAAATCGAAGAACTTTAACTCATTAACGATTAATCAAGCACCTTGTTCTACACATCGTCTGAAATATTGAACACCATCTTCAACAACGATGTCATAGCGATTATCGGTCTCCATGGAGAACCACTTCTTTGCCATACTCACTACTGTTGGGCTTATGTCAACAGCGGTGATTCTCATCTAAATTCGACCCAATCGTTCGTCAGTCATTGTTCTTTGGTCTATAAAGAGAATAAAATTTCTCTTGCAGGTGATCCAGTTTTGGAGTATTCTGAAAGCGACTTTATATGACTTTAATATCACTAATAGTTTCTTTCGTGATTAGGTTAACACCACGAGGTTGATATAAAGTTTTGTTGAGGCGATGTATCGACTTCTCAGCCTTTTCAAAGCCGATGACTCGAGTCATTGTCCACAGTCGCTCGTTTCCGCTGTGTTCCTTCGCCTTCACTATCGTGCGAGCCCCTTTTCATTGGCAGACCACTGCTCAAATGAAGAAATTCACTTTGCGATGCCTTCAGATACAAATGGTTGATGGAATGATTGCCCGTTGATGGTGAATTCCATTATGCTCTGATAAATGACTGAAGACTTTGAAGAAGACGAAGACGTCTGAAGGTCACCGAGTAAGGTTTTTTTATTATTCTTGTAGCTTGAGCTTGATTATATAGAAACTTTTCTTGGTACAGTTTCGATTTTGGAAAGCCTTTTTTGTAGAGATCTTTTTTTTTGCTGGTGCTGGTCAAAGACTTCCCACTAAAGTTTCCGTGATCATTCCCAAGTCAAATTTTCTAGATTCCGAAATAAATGTGCTGGATTCTAGAAAGGCCTTTCTCTTGTGTTATAAAAGTAAAAATAAAATTGAATTTCACGCGCGAGCGCGTTATCGCCCGTATTTTCTAACTTTTTTGGAAATTTTACTTCTTTCTGCAGAGGTTTCTGGGTTTTTGGTATTGGATTATAAAAGCAACATTGTTCCATCGTTCTGTAATCTCAGACCTCTCATTTTTATTTTATACTTCTAAGCCCCTTACTATGTCTAGGCATAAGCAGCCAAAGTCTATGCACGACTTAGAGTATCAGAATCATATGTTTTATGTGGAATTTATTCTGAAACGAACAAAAAATTATGAATCAAACAACAGAAGTCGCGTGTTAAATGCAAACTGCGCTCGCGATCGACCAAAGCTTTCCGAGAAGCGATGACTTCGAATTGTGCGATCTTTTGATCGCTTTACTGCACTTTATAGAGCCCTTTTCAATAGTCAAGTTTGGTTTCAGAATTATTGAGATGTGTGCTACTAAAATTTCATTTATGTTTAACGAAAAGCCATGTACAAAAGTCTTGCCGTGCAATCGAAACACTCCGAACACTACGAGCGTGAAATCCATTTTGATTCTCTTTGCTACATCACTATAAGAAGGTTCTAAAAGAAACTGCAGTCTTAAAATTTCTGAGGTCTCCGCTATCAAATGATTGCTGAAAGTCTGAGGAAGAACCGAAAAAGGTCTTGACCCCAGAGTGGAAGATTTTGTTTTCCAATAACGAAATCGTATCCTTTTCATGGAGTAGTTCGATTCTGAATTGCCAAATATGACTCCGGAGCATGTTTATCACGTTAACATTAGATTTTGGCAATACCTGAGGAAAGTGATGATGTAGGTAGCCACTAATAAAGCCACCACCAAGACCCATAACGACCACGTGGATATTTGCCGTATTTGTCCGAGAAACAGAGCCGCTCTCGAAAATTTCGTCTGAATGTTGCTTTCTGACGTTTTCGAATACAAATAAGCGACTAGACACAGCTGTGATCCGCACTTATTTTCTAGAAAGAAAGCATGAAAAAATATTTCCGAACATGGGCTTAGTATCATCGCGAGATTGTTTTTGAGCCTACATTGTGAAAACAGTTGTTGATTGCGTGAAAAAGGAACTTTGAACTAGAAAATCTTTTACTTAATAGAAAAAGTCTCAAAAACGCTATAGAGTTTATTCATTTGATTTTTAGATTTGAGGACTGTATTTTGATCGTTTTACAGCAAGCGTTCCTAGTACACGAAGTGAAGCGGCCTGAGATAGAACAAGTGCCAAGAAATTTCTGCGTGATTGACTTTGTAACAGCAGAACTCTAATGAGAATCCAGTTTACAGTATTTCTCAAGTTCAAAAAAAAAGTGAATGACGTACTAGCCATTATGAGTGGCCCTCCTTGAGGCGCTACATCAAAATCAATCTTCCATTTACTTGAGTCCAATGCGCTTCTCACAAGCTCTGAATTTTGTGATAATTTCTCCACAATAAAAAAACTGGTTCGAATATTAGAAACATGACACTGTTACATGACATTTTTAAATCATGGTGCTTATATAAACGTACTTTGCGGAAGCTTCAAATATGCGAATGTGAATAATGAAGTCTTCTTATTCAGTCCCTCCTTCACTGCTGCTCGAAGAATTCTGCTTCTGAAATATCCAGTTTTGATTACTTTGTCAAAATATCTTCTCGTGCGTTTACATTGAGAATAATTATGAGTGTCATCTGTTTTGAGTGCTAGAATTATCCAATAATTATTCTTAGCCAGTAATTGCGAGAACAGTTTTTGAAAAATGCTATGACAACGTATTCAGGAAGTTTTACTTCGTCGATTCGAAATAAGGGCCAGTTAGATGGTCACTATAATGTGAAATCTGATGCAATTATATTGTCCACTTCATAGTTCTACGGCATTTATACCTTAACGCCTCTTCATGTACAATATGATGGTTCGAATACAAGAGAAAACGTTGTTCAAATATTGTGCTTTTAACATTTTTTAATCGAAAATTTTCTGGCTTCTTCTTTGTTTATGGTTGGTAGAGTGGCATGCTTGAGTATCAAACTGCAAAGTGAACAGGGAAGCTCACCCGTTTGTAGGGCCCCTACGCTATGAAAGAGTTTCAGTCATAGCCAGGAAGCCCAGCCTCGTGTATAAATCAAATTTCATAATTATAACTCTAGTGACCTGGTTATAAGTGATGTGTTTATGACGGTCTTCGAAGCATAGGCATTTCGAGCCGTCAGTGAAAGAAATTCAACCAATTAGCTAATTTTAGAATCAAATGAGAATCATGGTCTGGTTTACTCAATTCGTGTTGAAGACGAGTTCTTTAAGCTTTTGAATCGATAATTTTTAGAAAGCAAAAGATGATATAAGCCAATTTCATTTCCACAAAAAAAAACTTTTCAATCCCGGGTAATGGGATTGCAATCAATCAACTAAACGTTCAAGAATACTCGTAGGCTGCTGTCCTCCTGAAATCGAAAACAATCATCTTCACAACTAAATCAAAAGATCGACTGGTTTTGAAACCCCGCAAAAAACATTCAATATAATTCCAAAAAGAATGATTTAAGCTGAAAAACGAGGTTGTTACGCCAGGGTCATACACCGGTGTTTCGGAGGTACGTCCTCCTCGTCAGTGACCCCCGCCCCACATTCAGCCCTGCATTGAAGCAAGGAGGGAGGCGTATGTGGTGATGGAACAGTGTACAATGACACTGGTCCATCACCACCCCTCAGTCGATGGATTTTTTGCTGTTAGATCAAAACTAAATCAAAAGATCGACTGTTTTTGAAACCCCGCAAAAAACATTCAATATAATTCCAAAAAAGAATGATTTAAGCTGAAAAACGAGGTTGTTACGCCAGGGTCATACACCGGTTCAAAAACAGTCGATCTTTTGATTTAGTTTTGATCTAACAGCAAAAAATCCATCGACTGAGGGGTGGTGATGGACCAGTGTCATTGTACACTGT
The DNA here is from genome assembly GCA_019055375.1 of Parelaphostrongylus tenuis. Taxonomy (NCBI): domain Eukaryota; kingdom Metazoa; phylum Nematoda; class Chromadorea; order Rhabditida; family Metastrongylidae; genus Parelaphostrongylus; species Parelaphostrongylus tenuis. The sequence goes on from JAHQIW010003120.1 coordinate 267,688, forward strand.
TTCCATCACCACATACGCCTCCCTCCTTGCTTCAATGCAGGGCTGAATGTGGGGCGGGGGTCACTGACGAGGAGGACGTACCTCCGAAACACCGGTGTATGACCCTGGCGTAACAACCTCGTTTTTCAGCTTAAATCATTCTTTTTTGGAATCATCTTCACAATTTCTAGGCTATTCACATAGTAGAAGAACTAGCTACGCAACAGCCGGAGGATCACGTGAATTAAGCGAGGATCTCTGTGGAGTACGATAACAAGGAAATGTATCAAACGCAAAAAATAAGCTGGGATTCAAACAGTAAATTATGTTGACGGATTATGTGAAATACTCAGAGAAATGAATTCTAATCTACTCAACCAAAACCTATTTGACAGTACATTGTCCTTTGCGGGAACTAAAATTTGCAAAGAGACTTCTGAATCTCTTCGCTGGCATCTGGGCTTTGTTGGTCAGCACACTTCGACATGAGTAGTTCGGAGTATTGGTTGGAAACGAAAATTTCCATCGTTTGGATTGGAATGTCGTTTTTGCCGATGAATTGTGTGATTATTCTCATATTATTTGAAAGGTCTACTTCTTGCGCATCTTTTGATATGTAATTTGTCTATATCTGTTTAATATGAGTAAGTTGGCCGAGAAGTACCCAGAACTTGTTCGTCGAAAGCGCGCTTTGTTTCAGCAAGACAACGTAAAACCACACACATTCATAAAGACCAAGGCAAAGTTTGAGGAATTGGGCGGAGTTGAGATTACCGCATTGACCCAATAGTCCGGACATTGTCCGTCTGATTACGGCCTTTTCCAATCAATGTAACATTTTTGGAAGGCCGACATTTAGTCTTTTGATGAAGTTGAAGAAATATGTCAAGAGTTCTTTGATCCAAAACCGAAGGATTGGTATCTCGATCAGATCCGAAACCTGGCGGACTGATGGCAAAAAGTGGTGGAAAATGGTAGCCTGTATCTTAAGGATTAGTTGCTGTTAATTGTTGTTTGAATATATGCATAAATTTGAAATGTTTTATCAAAAGATGGAAACTTTCTTTCCAACCTATTATATCTTGAAACAATGTGCTTTTAGTGACCAACGAAAACCATGTCACCTTGAAAGAAAACGAAGGTATTTCCACTACGTTCTTCTTCTTCTTCAATTTTGCTTGCTCCAAACTTCTCTTCAGACATGTCCATGTAGGACAAACTCCTGGTTGTTCTATGTATATCGTATATTTGTGCCGATTCAGTGTAATTGGTTTGTCCCATTATTATCTTCTCATTTCGACATTTATGTCCAAATGATTGTATATTATTTCAGAAATTCAATCAGTCAACAGATAGAATTGCCATCGCAATCAGTTATATACAACCAAATGCTGCGCAGAAGATTGGATACCTTCATTCTAGAAAGAACAAAGCTAACATCTAAAAAGTCGGGTGAGGTCGCTTTGACTATTACAGTCCTTGAAGTTCTTCTCCCGCAGATAGTGCTCAATAAGCGGTAGATAATTTTTCATGGAGCAATATTAGGGCTATACAGTGGATGCGTCATCGTGGTCCAACCCATTTTCATGAAAATGTGATGAGTCGACTTTGCAATGTTAGATAGTCGGTCAATTTATGAGGTACCCATTGAAACATTACTTTGCAGTAGCCCATCATTTGGATGACTAGCGAGGATGCTACGACCGTATCTAAGTGTTTGGTTCAGCTACAAAACAATCTCCAACATACCACAGTTTGGCACAAATTTCATTTTGAAACAATAAAACTGAATAAAGCAGTAGTGCGAAAGTGCTAATGGGACAAGAGAATATTTGGTTGAACAGATTTATTAGGACTTCACTAAGTTTTCGAACTTGGTCCAAAAATTAAAAAAAATTCCTTTTCCATATGATCTAAAGTATTAAATAGTATAGTATAGTATAGTATTCTAGTATAGTATAGTATTCTAGTATAGTATAGTATTCTCCGTGTGTCTGTATGTAATCTGCCAACGCTCCAGCAACAAACATATCCGCGCTCGTAAAACTCATCATTCTTCGATGCGAACCAGCCAGTCAACCCCTCCGCGCAACTCATTGATGTCTCGAAACTTCGTTCTGTCCAACCAGTGCTCCAATGACTTGAAGAGATGAAGATGGGACGGAGACAGATCTGACGAATACGGCGAATGATCCAGGTTCTTCAAGTCCAAATCGGTCAACTTCATCCTTGTTTTCTTGACAACGTGTAGCTTTGCATTGCCTTGAAGCAAAATAACTCGGGACGGCGGTGACGTGGAATCGCTTGATTGCAACAGTCCAGTTGCCGACAATATCGCTCAGCGTTAATGGTCTGATTGGCACGCAACAAGTCCCAATGAATCGACCCACGCCGGGCCCAGAAAATGATCAACATTGCTTTTGGCGCATATCGATTTAGTCTCGGTGTTGGTGTTCCTTCCTGACTTGGTGACAACCACTGATTTGGGCGACGCTGGCTCCATTATATGACAAGTATGTGCAAAAATATAACAAACGATGCGCAAGAAAATTCTGCACAACAGGTAAAAGAAAAATTAGTTTCTCGCAGGAAAAATTTTATTTTTGGATCAAGTTCGGAAACTTAGTTGGAGACTTAAAAATTCAAAGTGGTAGAGATGTTATGCAATACACACAAAGCCTTGGTTCTACCTGACGATTGTGTAGCCAGGCTTTCCTTCTCTTGGTCTTTGAGATTAATATGAGATTGTTTGAAAAGTTCGAGAGATTGGCAGTGGAATAAGTGGAGACCGTGGAATCCTCTAATGGAGCTATCACTGAGTCACATTTATGTTTATAACTAAAATTTACTACTGCTTTTTCGTCACAAGCATTTTGAATTGTTATAGGCCCAGGCTGGTTTTGATACAAAAAGAAATTTTTAGTGGTCGTGTGACTCATCACAGAAATCTACTACTTACTTCATGTATGATGATGTAGGAGATGGCTTCTTAGTCTAGATGAAATGTGCTTTCGATCGATGTATTGAATATGCTATAGATCGATTACAAGTACAGGGAAAAAATCATAAAGCACACAGCCGGAAATTGAGTTGCCATCATATCACGTCAGCCGCTAGTACCCTACTTCCTCAAGCGTGTAAATAAGCCAATGAAAAACTTTAATAACTGATCAAGCTGGATAGAAAAATCCAGCATCTGAATAATTGCCACCGAAGATGCAGAAAAATGACAGATGCTAACGATGATTTTCCTCACCTTCCATTATAGGTTAGTACTTTATCTCTGATTTGTAGGCATTCTTGATCCTCAAAACACTGTTCTTCCCTGAAAACGATTCACTATATCTTTGATTTTGAAAACTAAACGTAACATTTTAGTGATAACGACGAAAATGTTGAGATGACTGTAGAAAATGTGGAGATGACTGTACATGAGCACTTTGTGATCAAAAGCTCACAACATTTCATCGATACATAGCACGGCATTATTACACTAATGTCCAGTGGACGCTATATTTGAACAAAATGACGACGATTGAATCACATACGACTCAATGCCTTTTCGTTTGTTTATACCACAGCGCAGTGTTTCTTACTTCACATTTTACAATCATTCGGTAGCTTATCTAACACAAATGTCCTTTCGAGCTTGAAAAGCCCAACACCGAGAGCCTCGATTAATAGTCTCTGTTATTTAGACACTTTATTGATCCGTCTTCACAGTATATCTTTTTTCTTGAGCGTCTCCCATTACTTCTAGCATTCAATTTGTTTTTTTTTTCGTCTTCCCTGAGCGTCGTAAAAACTGGGCGGGCAGGTCTCCTTACAATCTCGAGAATAGCCTGGCTCTGGCGTTCCATTGGGCATTTGTTGCTGACTGCCGGAGAGTGTTGGAGGAAGGGATTTAGCCCGCGTTCCAACCACTCAGCCACAACGCCTCGTTCTTTTCTGTTAATTACGACTTCTATAAATAGCAGTCGTCGAATTTTGCCTAATCATTTGCAATCTTTTCGTGAATTATACAATCTGACTTCTACGACTGCTACGTTCTAAATAAAATTTTTGTCGCAATGACTACATCTCGTTCTTTTCTGTTTAGCATGTATTCCAGCAGATTTCATGTCCTAAGATCAATGTGCTTCCTTACAATAACAAAGAAAGCATCTCCGTTTCATTGATTAGATAAACATTTGTGCTCTAGCCATAAGAATCAAACCGGAAAAGACTCGTGCCCTGAAGTCGTACATCTCTGGTTTTTCTATATTGCCCAATGCTTCTTTTACATCGTGGCAACATATGTTAAGCCTCTCATGAGGTCTGTTATGGACTTCTCAGTGCTAGACGTACGCTTCGGCTTTTTGGCCTTATCAGCAGCACGGTGCCGTTCTGTTCAGCCAAACCCTTGTAAAGGAGTATACCTCTAGGTAGAAGGAACTTAACGCCGAATTAGTTATACTGCCTGCAGAGTGAAAAATTAACAAAACTTCTTTTACAATTGTGTATCTAGTGTGAGACAAAATAGTGGAATAGTGCTCTTTTGTTGGATGTTCAGAGCCTCTTGCAATCTTCCGTTGATTATTTCGATCAGAGAGTAATGTTCTGTAAGTTGCTTCTCATCATTTCTAAACTCGCCTCATGAACTAAACAAAAACTCATCACTGGTCTTCTGCCATAACTTGGAAGCCAAGTAAATGGTCTGTCTGTATAAACATCACCATTACTCGAGCATTCCTCTACTATGGTTGCATGGCGTCTTTTATTTTGAGGCGGATACAAACGGATTTTTTGCCCTCTCTACCGGCTATGAGCTCTTTCTACCTTCCCATATCGTGATGAGCTTGATTGTACTACGAAATGGATAGAAAGAGATATTCTGTGAAGTGGAATAGTAAAGACAGAGAGCACAAATGCTGAACAGTGGGCGTGTTCTGCCTTTCTTACAAACAGTCTTGAAGTTGAACTTTTACCTTGAACTTCTACTTGAACTTCCACACATATTCACGTATGAAAGAGTTCAGAGGAACTTCTTCAAGATACGCACACTATTTTATAGCGAAGGGAAAGGATATTAGTAGAAACACTTCACATCCCTGCACCAATATTTTGTTTCTTCCCGAATAACAATCGCTAAGCGAGAAACTGCAGAAGAAATTTAGATGCCTTTTCTATCCTTTCGTTTGATTTATCAAGTTCAGAAAATAGCTTTGCACATCCTAGATCTAACAAAAAATCTGTGTTGGACAAGGTATCGACTTAATGAAACAGAGTTAAGAAATTCGTGCGACAAGGCTAGCAAGCGATAAGAAAGAAATGTTTTTATATGTTCAAATAGGGACATATAAAGCCACCTCTTTCACTGGGCAAGAACTATCTCATAGGAGTGTTAGTAATCATTCGAAAGCTTAAATCTCCGACTAGTGCGACACATAGTCGGTTTTCCAAGACACCTTTCCATAACGGTGTCCCATTCAGAATAGAATTATCTTTTACATCGGTCGCGCCAACCAACTATTTCTTGGCTGGATGCACGAAAATCACATGAACATGTAGAGAAGATCTTTTGGTATCAGAGTGAAGCGTTTTGTCTGAAGTTTTTCCAAAAAGGAGGAACAATTATTTGGGTAAATAAAAAAAATCAAACTTCAATTTCGTCCGCCAAAGCCCAATCGATAGAGGGCATTGTTGAATCGAGCGCATTTTCCCTGCGCCCCACTTCCTCCAACCCGTAGACCAGTCAAACACAGGTTCGCGCACGTGATTCAATCTCATTTCCCTTGCTATACTGCAGAGAAACGGCCTTTCCAGTGATTGAGCACAATTTTGGAACGTTGAATCTTACTCTGCCGAATGATTACTAATGAACTGTAGAAAGAGCATTGTCTTGCGAAGAAAAAACGCGCGTTTGAAACGTCTTTTCGCTGAAACGTTTTGAATGGTTTATTTATGAAAGCAATTAACCGCCCCGCGTTAACCTAAGATTTGATCTTTCCAGTAAATACTATCGCTCCTGGAAAATATTTATACCAAGTGTTCTATTAATACCACGCTTGAATTTCTATTATATCATAATTACCATTTGAGCTAACATGTCATGTAGTGTGGTAACTGGGCCCTTGTACCGCCCAATACACGTGTTTCGATCTTACATTTTCGTCAATAGGGCAGAACCCGTAGTCTTTTAGTCTTATTTAGACAATCCTCTCGGGAGCCCTAGGCTCCCTATAAAGAGGTAGTGACGACTAACGATTTACACTGTAAGTCAAGTGAAAATATCACAAAACGTACAGTGTTGTACACTCGTGAGCGTGGTCTTAATAAAACACATTTCAAATAAAGGTATAATGCTATAAAAATACCAGTCAAGGAGCAATCAAGTGTGCGACACTATATGTTCGGTGGAATTTTCACTTGACTGACACTTAAATCGCTCGTCCTCGCCGCCTCTTTATACAGAGTAGGGCTCCCGAGAGGATTGGCCAATAAGACTTGAAGACGACAGGTTCTGCCCGACTGACGAGAATGTAAGGTCGAAATACGGCTGTACAAAAGCCCTTTACCAGACCACATGACTTACTGGCTCAAATATGAAAAATGAGATTCCTAGAAAAGTTCTTGTCCAGTGAATGGAGTCGAATATTCATTTGTCACCCCCTAAGATATATATACCTAAAAAAGAATCGATATCATCATATTCGGTAGCAAATGTTTTTCTTTTTTTTTGTTTTTTTTTAGCAAGCACCAAACACATATATCTGAGGAAAGATCTTTCAAATAACGTGGTATACTCACAGAAGTCTGTCCTCGCCGTAGACAGACACGAAAAGTGAAATAAAGTCATCTTTGTTGTACATGACATCTTCCTGAGGTGCTTCAACATCATGGTCTGGCCTTTTGCTAAACATGGTGATGATCATAGCAGTGAGGATGGATGCCTGGAATGAAATTTCTTATCTCACAGTCTGTGTCAATAAACAATATCGTTTTGATGTAAATAAAACACTTCAAATTTGCGAGCAAATCTGTGAATTATGCTTTCTATCGATTATGGCAATTACGCACGAAGAACTCTTCATTATTTAATAATAAGCACTCATCAAAAATTTATTAGATGTTGCTTTCTGTAGGAACGGTAATACATACTCTACGATTTCTTTCCATTCCAGCTAAGCTTATCAATAATGATATAGTAAAGTTCGCTATATATAATCCTTTAATGGCTAGACTTGTTAGCTTCAACACATTCACGCTTCTCAACCGGACTATATTGGCCAACATATAGTATTTATTCATAGAATAAATAAATAAAGACAGCATAGGCATAATCGTGTTCATCAACAATTGAACAGTCTTTAGAATATGCCAGGCAATAAGAACTTCTTTCTGGCCTGAGATTCCTTTCTTTTCTCTTTTCTATAGGCTGAAACAGATACCCATATATGGCGACATTTCAGTGCACGGTGCATTAGGTGTTAATGCGTAGCATATCTTATGAACAAGTCGCCAACTTCTCATATATTTACTAAACAATCTTCCACTCAGAATAATAATTTATTCCGTTTTTTTTACTTCCAATCTTCCTTGCTTTTACTGCAATACATATTGCATGTTTCTCTGTACTGTGGACATTTTCCGATACTCTACTATCATTATGCAGATGGGAAATCTCAAATGTTGTGCTTGTTTCAATTGAAAGATTTTGTTGTTATCACTCAAACCTATGAAAAAGTTTATGTTCTTCTTGGAGAAAAGTCGAAATAGATTTGACGAGCTACATATAAATAAACTCCAGATTAAAATACACAATATTAGTGGACCGACTGCATATAAGGCTTACGACATATCAACGAAGCTTCAGGTGTACATGCACATGCGTGACCGTGCAGTTATCAGATGGTGCACAAAAACGATATACGTGTCTCGTCAGCTAGTATACCTTGGTTTTTGCTTCAGAGCAGACGCTTGAATTTGCAAGATTAAAAAACGGCATTCATTACAAGATAATGATAGACCAGATCTCGCTCTCTATCTCATTTGATGAATTACTCACAAATATTCTCTATAGTCTACCGTCGCAGAGAAGTCCTCCTGTGTGTGGAATTTCAATTTGGCAGCAGAAAATCTTATTAATTCTTGTAAAGCATCAGTCTGTGCGCGATTGTGTGCTCTAAGCAAGGACAGCGCAACAATTTCTAAGCAATCAAACAAAGTCTTCCCAAAGACTTTTCTTTCAAGCCTTATTATCTATGGAGCAAACTGCGAATTCTTGTCGGATCTCGGATTTTGACTACTAAAATACTTATGTGATAGAGCTCAAGTCTAAAAAGTACCGCAGATGAAGGTACCATACATTATACTCACCATAACGACATTTGGAGCACTGTGGCGCACTGGTTAGAGGTGCTCTGGGAGACACATGATCGGTCAGTCCATGATCGATGGTTCGATCTTGTGCCCGAAGCTTAGCAAGCCTTCTATCTCTTAAGGGTCGGTGCATTGGGACCAGACTTATCTGAGAGGCTAGCATCAATGACTTGATGCTATAGTAGGCCATTGCGAGTCATTTTGAAAATTAGATATGCATTCGGTCACCTCGAAGCAAAAATCTAAAAATCAATGTGTACACACCCTGCAGGGATTGCTAAACGGTGAGTACTTTAGCTTAATCTTTCAATGAGATGTTTGTATCTGCTCAAGGCTAACCAAATCTACTGTCTTAAGAGAGCAATACACTGCACTGGTTCTTAGTGGCAAGATTGCCTCTCTCAAGCGTTCAGTCTTTGGTTGTTTTACTTCAGGAAATCGACTGTACTATCTACTGCCCCCTGACTGCCCGTGAGTTGAGTGGATACCACTAAGACTTCTAATCTTTACCCAGCGTTTGCAACAGAGGCCCAGCAGGTTCTTTACCCATTAATGATCGTTGAGCATCTTGTGTTTTCTGTTGAATTTTGTGAAAAAATTGGCGCTTCATTTGATGATCTTCTTGTGGTGTTCATGACATCGCGATTAACCCAGGCAGTAACAGTTCTCTTCCATCGGTTGTCGTTAAAACGCATTATGCGTCGAGCCACCAAATGTTTGATTTCCTCGCGTACAGAATGGCGTCTTTGATTTTCGATCATTGACGCTGAGCAGAACTTCAAATCTTTTCTCACTTCAATGAGGTATAGGTTAGTCCAAACACCGACCTTTCGACTGCTTGTTAAGGATCAAATGATTTCTCATTCTGGTAACATGGTAGTCACATTTCTAACGCAAATATTTGAGCAGGAGTAATCTTTAAGACGAAAGTGTGGGAACGGGTTCGGGTGCTCCTTGCTCCTTCACAGCACCCTTGACGCTAGCAAAAGCTCTTCATGCCGCTCATTTCCTTCTGTTCATCTTTGTAGCGAAGTCGGTTGTCAAAATGACTTTACGACCTGGACAGACGTGAGTGGAGCCTTTGGAGATACTCATGCCGTTGTACGCTAAGAGAACATGCAAAACTCATCCGTTTCTCATAAACATTGTTTTGTCAAATTTGAGCGAACAACTATCTTTACACAGGCATTGTCGAAATCGGTCAATATTTGTTCCAAATGATGCATGCTATTTCCTATAAGAATGATGTTATCAATAGACGAAGATGTTAATGTCAAGCGTTGATTTTCACTCCCTTTCTGCTCTATTCACTGTCCACATGACGTTTTAAAGAGCGAAAGTGAGCATTTTAAGGAGATGGTATGGCGTTGTCAAACCACTTTTCTTACCTCAACGATAATATCGTTATAAAATTATAGTATTGTAAATGTAAAATTTTTATGCAGTTCATGAAAAGTTCTAGAATTGTGCTGACTGTTCAGAGCTTCTGTGATCGCTTGTATTTTGACTGTACCGAAGGTCTTCTTCAGAACGATGGAAGTGAGAGAGAGAGCTGTTTCCTGTACTGTCACAGAATTCCAATAATCTTTATTCTGCGTGGATGTGGACCAACAGTACATAATCCTTTTCAAAGCCTTGATTTTTTGTAAGGCTTTTCTTCGTCTGCTGTTCTGCTAGTCGTGTTTAGGACGCCTCGAATGGAACGTTTATAAACGACAAATAGCGATCAGGTCGGGTGGTTGCCGATGGCGCAGTGGTCTCCCTTTTCGTAAAGTACCGTGGTCCTGCTGATTTTCCAATAAAAGTGTAACTAGCATTTCAACATGCTTTTATGGAGAGCGAATTAACGTATCAGCCGAACTAGCGTAACGTAATTATGAGAAGTGGTAGGAGATTCTTCAGGTGTTCAGGTCGCAACATGGCAGGACTATGTGTAATCTGATTCTTTAGCGAGCAACGAGAATGTCGGATCTTAGAAAGAGAAATCGACGAGACGACAAAGCCGTCCTAATACATCTTAAACGATGGCATGAGACATGAACAAAGCAGTTATCCGGTTAATAACCTGGATTGATTTTTTAGAATATGCAACTATTCTGCCACAACGTCAAAGCACAAATCGTCATGACTTTTGTAAATGACGCAGCTTTGATGAGCGTTGCAAATTCTCATTCCAGCTTCTATAACTTCAACCACAATAACTGCTCTCCTTTCTTTGCGTTCTTCGTTTATCACCTCTCTACATCTCTTTCCAATATTGGACGTGAGCTATCGGTTCCCTGCGATTCGCTTGATACCACGATGTCTTATCAGCTTGACCGATTGTGGAGGCAAACCTCTCTCGATGATATTTAGAGTTTCGGCCCTCATAATCTCAACGTGGGATGAACCGGTCGCATTGCTCGTTGATAATTTTAATGACGGTTTTTTTCTCAAGAGCGACTAATAATTCGAATGATTCCACTTTATGGTACTCATAAAGCTTGTTTTTTGTTCTTAAAGGCTTTGTCCCATTTTTGCTAAAAATGAGGCGACACAAGAGTAACGTTTGCCTGATGTACTGTAGAATTTTTAACAACAGCGATATCGGTTAGGAACAACCATCGATTTGTAATGTGGTCTATTTCGTCTCTATGAGAGACTTCCACGACCGCCGTTTAGAATGGAGTTTCTTCAACTTCAAATTAGCACAGTTGATTTTAGCCACCTTCATAAATTAAGACAGTCTCCCAGCTTCCCTATCAATTCTAGTCCGTTTGTTCCATTGCAACAATCTTCAAGCTGTCCATTAGGTCCAACCTTTTTTCAAAAATTTCTGCTGATGGCCTTGAAGAATGTATGGTCTTTTCCAAATAACGCTACTGTGTCAATATTAAACGCCTCGACTATGCCCTCGTCATAGTTTGGCATTAAGGCATGAGTAACGGAGATGATCAAAGCCGTCATCGATCCACATCATTTGAGCCGCAATTACTCGATGCGGGTTGATAACACTTTAGATAATTTGAAATTCATGTAAAAACTCGTTATGAACGTCATCGCTGCCAACACATCTAATATTGTATGTGTTTTGTATGAAGGAATAGTTTTTCCTGTGTGTCGTAAACAACTAAAATTGGGTGGCGTCTTCATATCTCAACGGGCAGAGGGCATCGAGCTTCATAACATTCTTGATTGTATGAACGAGTCATCTATAGAGAGACTCTATACATTCTAGGATCAGATCGTTATCGTTCTCTACTGCGAATTGAGCATCCTGGAATGGCTTTAGAATTTTAGCAGCGTTGTACTCGTCCTTCCCAACGCTCAGCTATCATTGTTCTGCGTGATCAAGAAAATTAGGCCTAATTTTTCACAGTGTCAAGCTCTTTTACATCCAAATGAACTTACTGAGCTCTACACGTGCAGACCGGATAATATAGCTGACTCGTTTCTGGTCAATTTGACTCGCAGAAAAGGAAGTGTGACAAAATGGCTAGGGAGAAATAGGAAGTTCATGCTCTGAATTCACCCACGTTTTAGGCAATCAGATGGTCGTCATGCCCGCCACCTATCGGCCACTGGTGATACGCCATGTGCTTTCCCCTGAGCAGAAATATCATTGCGAGGAAGATCGGCTGTTACATTAATTACATACGGAAAGGTCTCAAACATCTTACTCAGACTAATATGAGAAATTTCAGATCGCTGAGAAGTGGAAAACGCAGTGGGTATGACCTGTCCAGGATCGTTAAATTTTGCCAAATCCACCATTCCTTTTGTGGATTTTCTATCGAAACCAAGATAACGTATAATAGCGTCGAAGAGAATGCAATCCTATCGGAGATGCTGACCATGGGGTAAACCCTCTTACATAAGCAGTCCTAGTTGACTTTTCTCGGGCCACATTATGAAAAGCGCGGCGTTTCCACAAACTTCTTGCCGTCTGTATAGAAAAGAAGGTTGATCATAAAAAACCATATCGCCAAGGCTGTTAGTTGCCGAAGTTCACTAATGTATTCACGTTCTTTCTGATTATAAAGGGTCAAATGGAAAACCGACCTCAGTCACTGGAGAGGAGTCATGGGAGCGTTAGAAACCATTTTAGAGCTGAGACTTTGAGCTACTGCTCCAAGTCACCGGTCTTTAAACAAGCTTGTTTTTAAACGCTGCTATGGAAGGAGATTTTTTCCGTTACAGACGCACATGTTTTTCGCCGGATAGAGCTCTTTCTTTGGCTTATTAGTAATCGTTCGATAGCCTAATCGTTTTTGATTCCAACGCTGTGTATGTATCTTGAAAAGACCGTTTCTCTGCAGTGCAACAGGTAAGACAAATTTAAATCCCATCTACGATCAAGGGAGTCTTTGGACAATTCATGTGCGGCTGCTTGAGGCAGCAAGCAACGTGCACTGGAGCGATGTCGTAATACCGGTGCAAGGCCCATCGATCATCGCGTCAGCTCGCGTAACTGCCTCAGATAGCCGCACGTGAATTGAACAAAGGCCCCCTTGATTGCAGATGGTAATTCAACTTATCTAATCTGCCGCATTTCAGTGACAAGGTCTTTCCAGGATTTGAGCACAGCGTTGTAATCTGAAACGATTGCGCTATCAAATCAATACCAAGAATCCAAAAAAAGAGCTCTGTTCAGTGAGAAATTTGCATGTATGATACAAAGTTTTGTGTGGACTTTCCAGCGTTATAAAATAGTCTTTTCGAAAATCGGCGTTGCGCGACTATAGCCAGAAATCTAAGATTTCCAGTGGTTACTAACACTACTATGAAAACTTCGTTCCCAGCGAATGAGGTCGGTTTTTCATTTGTCCCCTTATTATCAGAAAAGACCGTAATCACCATTTCTATAACTACTCCCTTACTATCTAAACAGTCTGTGAAGTTATTGAAACTTTTTTAGTAGCTGATGGCAAATCGCCCGCAAACTTCACTTTAAATTTGGATTAGATGCCAATTACTGAAATTAGTACCTAAACTTTTATGAGAAAAGTTCTACATGAGCATAGGTAACCCTCAGTTGCGAGGTGGTGATGCTGATCATCGCGAGCATCATAAAGGGTTCAACCCCTTCCCGGTGTCACCAATCTGTTGATTTCTTCTGAGATGTGAGGTTAGCATCTGATTTGTCCGAGAACAGTTCGCTTTTTGTAATACAAGTAATAATGCTTTATCCTAACTATTTTAAGAATTGAAGGAAAACCATCATTTTTACGACAATGATGTAGAGGTCATAAAAGCTTAACCAGTAGAGAAACGCAAGCAAAAAGCCTGGAAATCTTCGTGGATGATTGATGCAGGGGAAATGGTCGACTACAAAAATGCATAAATCCGCACTATAGATGTAAAGACTGCCTGCGTAATATAACAATCAGAATGTTATTTCTTCAATGTCACATTCCTTGAACGGAGAAACGGTGATAGTATTAAAAAATTTTCACTCACCATGAAAACAATTGCGATTTGTGCAATCAATTGCTTGTGGTGTCCATATATTGTAGAAGACGAGGTCGACATCTCTAAGTGTAAATGGTGGGCTGCTGATGTCTTATATACAGATTTTAACTTGCCATCTAAATTTCGTGTGTGTTTCTGTTTATACTTGTGAAATCCATGTCAGTATCGTCCTAGACTGTACAGATTAAAACTCAAATATTTCGCGTGTTTTTGTTTATACCTGTGAAAAGCCCGTCGACGTGTTTCCACATTATACAGAATAGAACCAAAAAATTTCGTAAAAGGCACGGATATAGATTAAATATATCTTGAAAAGCGTAATAATTTGCTTCCCTAATTTTTGAAGCAGTAGAATGTAATGTAACTAACGTTTTGAGCGACACTATACGGTCAGCGTTACGCTGTAGAGAAGCTATTCCTCTTAGCACCATAAAAGATATTTCCTTTTTCGTTCTTCATTGATTTCGTATTATACAGAGATAAATATTTGTTTCACTAAAAACACTGCGATCCAATGCCTACAGTCGGAGAAGGTTTGTAGATAAGTCGCTCTCAAATCAGTACAATTTAGACGAGTATTCAAATAATGTACTCTAAGGAGCTTAATTGACCTAATGGACATGATTCCATGCTTCTTTTAGGGATCATTTGAACCATCCCGCACTGTTCCACTGAAGTGTCGTTTCAGAACCTAATATGATAGCGCACGATAACATGTTTTGAGCCTTTTGTGAGGCACTTATACTGTACTGAACGACAGTATTGCCTTTCCAAGCTCATTATTAGCACGGCGCCTGCTCTTCTGCCAATTCCTTGCAGGGATACATTTCTGCTTATAAAGAAGTCGACGACGAATTATTTGAAATATCGAATGTCGATTGTCAAATCTCTCGACACTGCAGTGGGCATAGTCGAACCAATATGACTGGTAGAATGGATCACATAACAGCAAGACATTGTAATCATAGTGTATCCCTTGCAAGGGATTGGCTGAATCGGCGGGCACTATACTACTGATAAGCCTGGAAAGGTGAAACGGCCGTCTAGTGCTGTATAAGTGTCATACCAATCCTCATAAAAAGCTCAAAACATGTTATCATATTACCGCATTATTATTACTTTTGAGCGAATCATATACAGTCGAGAGTAAACAGTAATTAATTTTGACGCAGTGTGCTATTTTCTCGTAATCATCGTTCGATCCTCTACAGCACTAGGTAGAAAAAGAGATTAAAAAGATTAAAGAGGCCTGAAGAGTGGTTCCAAAGTGCTATAATCGTTGTATCTACACTCACTCTGGTGTTTGTGGGGCAGCGAACTAGCTAATCTAATCGGACAATTATACTATGCACGAGGTGATGTGAAATGTACGTGACAATGATTATGTACCTACTTTAAATAACAGGACTAGTCACAACAGTTTACTGTGCGAATCCCGGCACGTCTTGCGCTCGGTTCGTTTGCTCGCATTTTTTTTGTAAAGATCTCTTTGAATAATCCACCTGTCGTTATGCTGCTGATCAAAAATTCCATTTTTTTCTGAATATCTTAGAAGGGTGATCAGGACGATTCTCCTTACAATCTTCAAAGCATCCGAGCTAAGGCGTTCCCTATAACGTCCATCGATTGGTTATAGGAAAGTTTGAAGCACAGAATCGGATCAGCATCTTGCTTATCACTCCTTTTTTCTACGACTCACGTCCTATTGGAAGCTTTTTTTTAAGCTCAATTGAATAAGGAGAAAAATTCTCAATTGAATATCAAAGCTCGCACTTCTCATGTGACGCGCAAACGTAATTTGATTGATCGATAGCGGGACGTCGCATCGAATCTACTGCCACCACACACCTCGGCCGATGATTAGCCGTCGAACAAGCGCGCCGGATAAATGAAACTTGATCTTGATTTCCTTCTTGCACTGCAGTGAACGATGTTTCCAAAAATTAAGCACAGCGTTGGAATCACCGAAACATAAGCTATCGAATGGTTAACAATAGTCTTAATTAAGTACTCCATTCTGCGAGGAAAACGCATTTGTTTAACACAGTTGTTTTGCTTTTACGGAAGCGTTTCAAAAAGGCTTTTTCAGAGATCGCTTACTGAGTGTACTGGCCACAGATTCAAGTTTACAAATGAATATGAATATGCAATGGAGGTCTTGGTCCAGAGAGATGAGTCGCACTTCATTTGTTACCGGATAACCGAAAAGAACAGAACAAACTTCAAAACGCTTGCAAAAGGACTACTTGCATTCATCACCACTCAATCCACATCTTAATCTGTACACTATTGAAGAATAGTACAAAATTTTCGCTAAAGCCAGCAGTCTTTTATGTTTTTGTCTTATGACCAGCTTGGAGTTTCAGTATTGCAAAGGAATGAACCTGTGGTCGCCAAAACCCTTATTGTAGATGAAAGTATCAGCGGTAGTTATCAGCTTTATCGCATCGCTCTTTTTATGCTTCCTTTAAGGAATTAAATTGTGCCATAATTTTCAAATTTCGGCACTTTCTGATTGTTTATAGAAACCAATCTGGCAACAGTATATGCATAATCTTGATCAATGATACGCAACGTTTTTCCGGACAAAGATTGAATGCATTCTTACCAAAAAGAATGAGGTTGGCCATCAAAGAGGTCGAAGAGGCCACTTTGAGTCTTTAAACTCTATCTTCCTCAGTTGATGCTTCAAGGAACGTAAGAGATGATAAGACCGTGAAGCAAAACATGGCCTTACGGTGGATTTGTGCCGTGCTCCTTCTTATCCCTTCGCTTTCGACTGTTCATATAGATCTCACTCAAACCAGTAGCAATCTGATAATTTGGTAATATTTTTTGAACCTTTTCAGATCTGGTATAGCACTTATACTGTGCTAGACACGTATTTCGCCATTACAGGCTCATCAGTAGCACGGTGCCTTTGGGTTCAGCCAATCCCAAGTAGAGGGATTCATCTTCAATTGATTAAGGAATGGACGCCAAATTATTCAAAATCACCGCATGTCGAGTGATCAGTTCACCCGACACTGCAGTGATGGACAGTCGAACACTCATGGCTGCTAAATGTATCATAACTTCTGACCGTTTATATAAACCTCATTTAGATCAAAAGCAAACTGATGACTTGGTAACATTTTTCTGCGCGTTTTATGAGGTCTGGCACCGTGCTAGTGATGAGCCTGTAATGGCGAAACACGTGTCTAGCATAGTATAGGCTTCATGTGAGACCTCGTAAACAGCTTTACAAAGTGTTATTAGATCATCAGATTGTTCCTTTTGTTTTGAATGCTTCATGAATTGACGCTCAAATTTCATTATGTCTGGTATCATTTTTGAGCCACGCATGTGGTCTGTTAGGACACATGCACTGCAATACACGTGTTTCGGCCTTCCTGCCGTGTCAATTGCACTGTGCCTCTTCGTTTAGTCAGTTCCCAGAGGATCTACCACTTATATAGAAAAATCGACGACGAAAGTTTTTGCACGCGGTGTATAAGTGATACACCTGTATCACCTGTCGTCCAGTTGATCGTCGAGTGACTAGAGCGGGCACCACCAACACTTCCATTTTCCCCTATCTTGTGCAAGAGCAGCCCAGTGGGTCATCCTCGCTTTAGGGAATCGTTGAGCATCATATATTTCTTCTACTCTTTTCGTAAAGAAAAGGAACCATCGGGTCGGTGGTCTTCCTATAGATCTCTTGATATGGCGAGGAATCCAGTCGGTAACGGCTGTCGTCCATCGGTTCTTGTTGGAAGCGCATCACGTGCCCGGTCCTGGCGTGTAGAATGACACCTTTGATTCTCGATCTTTGACTAGGTCGGAACTTTGAATCAGTTCTCTTATACGCTAGTTATGTGCGAAAACTTTTGCGTCAAGTGGGATTCGAACCCACATTTCACCCTATCCGGAGGCGGCTGCTGAAGCGTTGCACTACCAACGCCCGCTTTTGACACAGCTCTTTCTATGCTATAACGCGTCTATCTGTCAGCGGCCAAACGTCAGCGGTCAGGCATGAATGGTTACTATAGACACTGAAATCATTTATGCTAGCAGATATTGAGTGTCTATAATCAATCAAAAATCTTTTCATTTGACCGCCTTTAGCGGTGGTATGATATTATAATATACCTAGTGGTGAGCCTGATCAAAAGAATTGTGATTGATTATCGATACCCAA